>APFE030677390.1:0-16346 GCA_000404065.3 Pinus taeda
TGTATGCTTTCAAGCAAGAAATAGTAGAACGACGAAACAATGTGTACACTTAAGCCCATGTTTTCCAACTACAAGTTGGAAGTATTATATTGATTCCTATTGGAAATTATAACAAACGCATACATGACATGTCTATAATCCATGAATTATTTACCAAAGGTTGAGTATGGCTACCTAGGAATTGTGAAACTTTACCATAGGGGCCATATACATGTAAGTTATCCACATGGTTAGGTTCATATTGTTTGATACATGCCGTACTTGGCTGAATAGTTCTTAACTCTTCTCAGTTCTCTTTGTAGTGTTGAACAAATGCCATAGATTTTTTGTTATCGCATATTTGTATGAATCATCTCTATGCTCATTTTCCTTTTCTATTTTAAATATAGATAGGACATATAGATTCGATTTAAGAGTTAAAATATTTTCTTCTAGGGATGAATGTTTTTGTAATCAAATTTCCATGTTCTTGAAATTTCTTTGTTATCTTAAGTTTCTTTTCTTCATTGGAATCTAATTTTCTTTAACTATTTTTTTCATTTTGTGATGAACACATTTTTATTTTTCATTCACATTGAAATTGGGGATAAAGTGCACAATACATCAAGAAGGGGTCCCAAGATAAAGGTTACATTCTTATGTTTGGAAATTATTTGGATGTATACATAAACTAGATTAGTTTTTTTATTGGAAACAATTTAAATTATGAATTATGTGAGATTTAAGTGGCAAAGTGGTGATATTATGAGATCTATTCTATATGTAGACAATTGCGGAGTTAAAGGAGTAGGTTAATAAAATATCATTAGAACATGAGGAAGGAAATGGAATTTTTTTGTTTCTTGTGCTTTGTACTTTTTTATTACTAGATTTTAGACTCAAAGAAAATGTATTTGACAATATTTCTCTTCTTTACTAGGAAAAGAAGCAATAGTTACAAATATTAGAATCATTGAGTGATGATAATGAATTTTGTAAAGCACAAGTGATTTTCTTCCAATGCTAATTCTTCCTTTTAAATAAGATACTGAAGCCATTAATGTTTTTAATACTTACCAAAAGTGGTACTATATTCTATCGAAATGATGTTTCGAGGATGAAATTTTGTCATTAAGGGATGTAGTGATATGCATGGCTGATATGATCAAGTTTATGGAATTTGTTCACATAAGAAGTAATATGTGGAAGTAGCATTGAATGCTTTGTAAATGCATGTAAGATAAGAATTCATAGCTCATGATCTCTAAACACTCAATAAATCTTACCATACAATCCATTTGAGTTTAGGTTTACACAAATATTTTCTAGTTTGAAGTGAACTTTGTAGGAATATTTTCCAAATTTGAAGATGAAAGGGAAAAATTGCTCATTTGATATGAACAGTGTGAGATCATTCTTCATCCTTTTCATTTCTTACCTCCACCTTATTCTATGTCTTTTTATAATGTTTGAAACTATATAATCAATTATTATCGATTATTAGATCTACTTCTCAATATATTGGATCAGAAATGAAACTTTGTTCACCATGAATTTGCAACATGCAACCTGAAACTCCATTTTCCATGAATCTACAACCTACAACTAGTGAATCTGCTAGCTCTTGTCCTCTACAAATTATATTTCTATGTAAGAAAGATATAGTGATGGAAAATTATTATACAGGCTTGATATATTGACTGAAGTAGTGGGCAAGTAGTGGGGAGGTGGTTGAAGGACTTGGTGAGAGGTTTTCAACACTTTGATATAATTGATAATAACATAACTGACACTAACATAATAGGTGGAATAAATATTATTAATCTTGTTGCATTGCTAATGTAAAGAAAAATAAACAAATATACCAGAAGAGGACTTATGCTAACGTAAATCATGAAGTTTCAAATGAAAAATATGACGAGAGGATTTACATTAATGTAGAGTTTAACATGAAGAATATACATTGGGAATATCGAAGCCCACAATAAGACCCCAAACTTGTATTAGCCAATGAAAAATTGGAATAATATTTATTATTATTAATATTGATTATATAAAATTTCATTTCCAATATCAAACATTGGAAATTGTCCTAAAAACTATTCAACGGAAACTGATGTGTGGTCAATGAACCATCAATCACTATAGCCCCTATTTCCCTTTATCAAGGACTAATAAGAGTGATCGTTCACATTGAACAAACATCTTGATTCTTAGTATGACAACTGGTGGAGGTAACTACCCTAGGGTTTTCCTAAATATTACTACATGAAATATAGGAAAATAATTTATGCAATTCTTCTAATGACTTTGTACATCAATATGGGGCATTAAGTATTTTCATCATTAAATGTGATTAATAGTGTATAGAAGTGTCAATAAGGTGTCAAGGTTTCATGGGAAGTGGTTGTGTTTTTAAGTTAATGATCTAGGTGGATATTGGAGGCCAGCCACCTATTCCACCTAGACCTCCAGTCAGTTTCATCTGTTTCCTTTATTATAGCAACATTTACTATTTTAGCAGTTTTTTCGCATCTTCAACTTCCAGAGCTGTTTTGACCCAATAAATGACGTTTTTTTGAGGTTCACAACACTTGCGGAAAATCTATAGTACAGAGAGAGATATTTCTGACACGGTATCTTACGTGCCAAACATAGATCATATGACCAAGTTATGACCCCGAGAAGTTACATGCCCAACTAACCCCAACGAGGACCACAAACTCTTGGTGTTCCATCTCCTGGGGTTAGGGTTTTGGTTGTTTAGGATTTTCCCTTGTTGTTCAATAATAAAAATGACCCTAAGCCTCATTGTAACATAGTTTAGAGGCATGTAGCCACCACATCTCTTCTCTGAGATAAGGTACCATTGCCCGAGCTAGTATATTTCCATTCTGTCTATAAGCACATTTCGGTTCTTTGATATTAATGAAATGAAGTTTTATTTCTACTGCATCTTTGTGTTTATGTTTGTATTTGTATTCTATTGTGTTCCTATATAAGTCTGGATCAGTGGTATCAGAGCGGTCTACTCTTTCTTTATTTTTCTTTGCATGTCCTCAACGAGGTCAAGGTATAAGGAGTTAGGGCTCGAATTGGTTGAACCTTTGTAATACCAGCCTCGCAAACCTTGATGACCTCCCATGGTGGAAGAAAAAAAGGAAGAGGGAGCAGAAGATCCTTTCAAAATATTTCTCAAGGAGCTGGTGTTGAGCACGTGAGAAACAACCAAGTCAAAGGAAAATAATGATTCCCTTTTCTTGACCTGAGACACCAAACAAAGATGGAAGTTGGAACTGAGGTAGAATGCCCTCTAGACCATTCTTCTAGAATAAATGTGTCAAGGTCAAAAGAAGAGGACCTGCCAAAGATAAGGTAACGATGAATCCTTAACAAAGGCATGGGGAATCATAGTAGAGTGACTAATTGAATGACACCAGGGATGATGATGGAGGGAAACAAGATGGGTGGACGAATGAGGACTTCCATTGTCAGAGCATAATAAATATGTTTGACCTATCAACGACTTACTCGATTCTGGAGGGAATGGTCAATGACTCAAACGAGGGTTTGACAAAGACAAAGTAGTAGAGTTAGAGGCCAAATATGAATATAATGGGATGGATGCAACACAAAGATGTATGAAATACTACAACTAGACTCAGAGGGACTTGGAGCATACTCTATAGATACAAGGGTGACTCATATCGGATGCTCTGAACAAGGGTGACTTGATGATGTTGCCACATGCGGGACGCCTAGAGGGGACCATAAAAACATGAGTAAAGTATGGTTACTCATGATGAAAATCAACAGGTGAGTTAACCAATGCAAAGGTAAAGTGGTACTAGAGTACGGGTGGATCAAATGAAGAAATTCGATTTTAATAGGAAGCAAAGTGAGAGCTCAAGGAAAAAATGGCTTCTTGGTGAAGTGTAAAATTAAAAAAAATAAAGAGATACCAATGATATGACGTGGAGAGATCTTTCAAACAGTGTTGATGGTTCTTCAAAAAAAGCTATGGTTTGGTCGCAATGGGTGAAGGAAAACTAGGGTTTTTTACTATAAAGAGGATTTTTTTCCCCCAAATCCAATTCATTTACATAGTGATTTGTGGATAATTTGGAGAGGAGGAGAAGGCCCTAAGTCTTATGGAGATCATAGCAGACAAACCGATTGTCAGAATTAGGATCTTCAAGTTGGAGGTAGGTGGCCTTACTTGTCTAAAAGTGGCCATAATGCTTCTTGGAAGGGTGGTTCCTAATGAAGAATCAAGGTAAGAAGGGAATACAGGAATGAACTACTAGAAAAGGTCTAGGATCATCCCCTCTCACCAAGTCAAACATGAAGACTAGATGGTAAATGTGACATCACAAAGAGTATAATGTTTCAATGTATGGTATGAATCATCTAAGATATGTGATGTGTATAGGGATTTCTAGAGAGGTCAGTAGGACAAACTATCCAAAGAATGAAAGGTGATTGACCATACCTAGATCGATGTGGTCTAGGTAGAGACTTATGTTGAAACAGGTGGCTAGGGGTTCCATCATGCCCCTAAGCATGATATATTCCCCCCAACATATGATGATGGAGGGACTTATTGGGTATGCAAAGGTGGGAATGATGCCCAATAGAAGGAGGATTTTGTGGAGTGTGATTGGGTTTCAAGCGCTCAAATAAGGGTTTCAAGCATCTGGCCCTATTGGCATGAGATCCTGTAGAGGATCATGAGGAGATATAGGGGCATAGGTTTCCCCCCACCATGCAATGGACATATTAGATGTATTTAGAGTAATGAAATCCAAACACATTTTGATGGTGTGGTATGCCATTTGTTTATGTTATATATGTTTTCTTGTGGGAAGAATAGATAGATATAGTTAGAGAAAGGAAATGATGGATTACCAATCTCATTTGACACTTCATATATGAATCAAATGGACTGAATTTCTGGTTTTTCATACATGGTGTCAATATACCAAATAGTGGCTTCGGATATAATGAATTGATGCTCAGTTAGATAACATTGGGGTTGAACAAAAATAATGTCTAAGGGACTAGGTTATTGATGGAAGATGGAGGAATGATTAAGTTGATCATCCCTAGAGTGATCTAAAGTGATATGAGACTTTATAAGTTCTTCTAAATGGGGAAGAATGAAGGTACCAGAGTCAAGACTACCAGATGCACTAGGAGGGTTGGGGAGAATTGCTTCTCCTAGATGCTCAGAAATGGATGCCCCCTTACCCAAACATTGGGTGGAGATGTAATGGTGACGAGGTGGATTTGGATCAAATTCATGGGTTCGAAGTAAGGAGGGATAGAACCAATCAAAATCACCATGAATGAAGTCCACAACATATTGTTCATGGGTTTGTTATGGAATGAAGTATGCACAATGGTGCATATAATCCCAAGCATAATTAATGGTAGTCATGGTTTCCTTGATTTCTTCATTGACATGGAAGAAGGGGGGGAATGGAGGAAGAGAGACCACATGATGAAGAAGAGCTACCTAAGGCATCTTCATGAGCAACAAGGTTCACATACACATCGTCAATGTTGGGAGACATATGACAAGTAGATGAAATATCTACCGATGTTGAGACCATGGTGTTTATCGAAGAAGGTTCAACAGAATCACAATAGGATACATCAAGGGAGTTCTAATGCATCAATCTCATGGATGATGACACGTAGAGAATGGTGTAGGTACTATCCATCATCTCGACATTAGGGGGAGGGATCATAATGGGTGTTTGAGAGACATCCCATTCTGGTGTAGGAGCGGGACTAGAATATGCCGGTAAAGGAGAGGTAGACTCACTACAAGCAACCTCTAATTCACGGAGCAATTGAAGTGTATCATGAAAATCTTGGAGATGAGGACAACGATTAGAATAATGGCGATAATTATCACACAAAGAACATGTGATTTGTGCGTAATTATTTTTCTTCTTAGCTGACTCAAGTAAGGTGGCATGGACCTTAGGAATATTAGAATCAAATAAGGTATTAGAGACTAGATTCTTGACATGAGGGAGTTCAGGACAATTATTGGTGGCATGACCAACAACATCACACAAATCACATGGAGGAATAGGCTTTGGTGGCTTAGGAGGAGCTGGAGTTGTTGGGGGTGCCTTGTCTTTGGTTCCCTTTCAATAGGATCTTCCCCCATCGCCAGATAATTTCGCAATAGGAGTAGGTTCCTATTGAGGTTGTTGTGGAACTAAAGAAAAGTGATGGGTAGGAACAACATGTTGGACCGGGGTCAAAGTAGTGTAAGGTTTGAGTTGATTGGGGGTAGTGTTTGCAGGTGGATCGATGTACTAGACTAGGATCCCCAAGGTAATGTTAGGAAAACTCAACGTGGCCATGACAATTGTAGAATAAACTCCAAGGTGTGGAAATAAGAATGATATATGACCAAAAGGATAATGGCCTGGAGGAACTGCTCTGATATGGTTAAGACCAGGGGGAAACATTTCAGAAGGAAAATGATTAGGAGAGATACCAAAATAAGGAAATGATCCTTGAGGAGTAGTATTGGAAGGTTGGGTTGAGTTGGGAACAATAGGTTGCAGAGGTGTTGACTATTGTGAAGGCATACCAGACTGTTTGTGGTGGCACATGATGCTTGGAGCATGCAGACATTGAATGAGCTAGGCTCAAAAGGAGAAGGTAGTGGACCATAATAAGCACCAAGTAGAGTGGAACCTTTTTAGACCCCAGTACAAACATTGGTGAGGGACAAGACAAACGTATTGTCAGTCACGAAAGAGACGTTGGACTGACGTGAATTTTGGGCTTTGGGATCATAATATGTCAACTGATCAACAATGCTAATATTTACATTGTGGCGAAAACACATCTTACGGTGAACAACACATGCGACACCTAACATAGCATAGGTATAAATACATCCCAAAAGGATGTTATAGTCTAAGGCGACATCAATTACTTCAATGTCAATGGAGAAAATCTTACGAGTAACAGTGATTGGAAAATTGTAATATAATCCAAGGAGCTATGAGGGGTGACCGTTCCAAGCATGGAGAGTGATGGTGGAAGGAGATAGGTTAGGTGAACCAAGTTTTTTCCCAACATTGGCATCCATCACATAGGTGGAGGAACCTTCATCTATGATACAGTGTTGAACAATGGAATTTCTAATGGAGGCTGGTATTTGAAATGCAACGAATGAAGGAAGGGGAAGATTTTTCGACTTGTCAACATGAAAGAAAATCATATGATCATCTTGGAAATCCACGAAACCAAAAGTATAAAGTAGAGATTTCCATTGGGATGGGCACGTCCAGAAAACTTTCAACATTGACATGGCAGTGGGAGACTACACCAAGTCATCTACTATGCTATAGGTATGGGAAGCTTTAGCAGAAGTAACATTTTGATGTAATGGTAATTTGTGGATCTTGAGAATAACCTCGACCTTAGGATGAGGGATCTGTAAGGTAACATTGGATGGTAATAAAGATTCAGTGGAAACTTGTGGTTCGGACACAGTCGTTGACTTAGTAGATGGGTTTTCATATTGGCGCGATCGGGTTTCAAGTTTTACTTGTTCAGTATTGACCTCATCAGAATTCATTGTAAGAATATGATAATCATGGTGACCAAATGGTGGAGTTGGCTAAGCTTCCTGACCTAGTGTAGGTTGGGAAGCATTGTATCCTTGGTGATGAAAAGGATTGGTAAGCACGACCATTAGAGATGAAGTAATAGGGAGAGGAGGTGTGATGGGATGTGGTCCTCAAGAAGCAACTACTTTAGCTTCCCATACTTGATGCATCTATGGTAAAAGGGGACACTCATGAGTATAATGGCCATACACACCACAACAGGCACAAGGTTTGTTCATACGAAGACCCTTGTTTTGCTTGGGTTTTACATCTTATTGCTAGGTTGTGGGATTAGGCTGAGGATCCTGAGGTACATTGGGTGGAGGACCTTGGTTGCCTTGATTACCTTAAGATTGCTAGTTCCATTTACCCTTCCCATTTTTCCTTTTCTTCGGGTTTTAATGATTGGGTTTACTCTGCTGAGTATACACTTGACATTATGGAGGAGGTGGCTACTGTGGTAGAGGGGGAGAAGGCATGGGGGGCTGGTGCTCTGGTGTCGGAGGGGATAGAGTGCTAGGTGGTGCATACTGATAATAAGGAGATGTGGCAACATTGGGATAAACAGGTGGTGCAAAAAATGGCCCTGTCATCTGTTGATGCGGATGGGGATATGAACATGGTGTGCTAGGACCTAGATAACAGTTGCCACGTGGAGGATTGGGGGAGAGATAAATGTAAGGGGAACTAGTCCCTCCCTCAAGTAGACCATAACTCATGGAGGTGGAGCATATGGTTGACAGTGTGAAATGGTTCCAACTATGCCATCCACGACATGAGATTCCCCCAGTGCATTGATAGCACCAAGCTGAGGTAGACTGAGCATGACTGTATAAACATAACCTAACTGGGCGTAGATCAAATCAAATTTTAAGGCTACTTAGAGTCATGTTCCTTAGATAGGGGGAAGTATGAAGTGACATATTTATAAATGGGGGCCAAAAGTGATCTAAGGAACAAATCCATATAGAGGTGGTCTTCAAATTTAGGAGCTCTACATATTCTCCTCCTTCTACTACATTCTTGAACATGGTCGAATAGGCGAGTGGCAGAATTTTGATGAAAAGAATTCAAGAGTTCGGTACCTGTGTCATAACAGAGAGGTGTTGGCTTGATGGGCCCTGAACCACGTTCAATGTAAATTAGCTAAGCAAATCCCAAAATTACTAGCCCTTTTGGCATCAATCCGCAGAGCGTGGACTAAAGTCTCACCCGAAGCAGCATGGGGGATGCAGGAACCATGTTTCCGCACCCAGAGATGGTAGTGATGTCATTTTATACCCTAACCTTCCTTCGCGTAGGTCGATAAGCCTTCTAGGGCTTATCAATATACTTCTCATATTTGTCCTTCAGACCTCCATGAAGGTCTACGATCGTCCTTCGCGTACCCTAGATAGGTGGATGAGGCACTTACGCGCCTTTATAATTTCTCTTTACTTCTATTTTTACCCAGATTAGCTTAAGCATTGAATAAATTCACATGCGTTAGGATGATCGTCATGTAAACATCTATTCTTACTTGTGTTCATATAACAAAGGAAAACATATGGATTCACGCATCAATACAACATTAAAACATAAACCTAGTATTCTTCATAACCATATGCAGAAGTAAAACAGATTATGCATAGATAATTCCATAATAATTCTCTTTATTGATGTTCAGATCCTCTTTACAGACTCCAACTACCCTACGCACACAGGTGCAGGGATCCGCACAATCAGTTGCGGACTTCTACCCTAAGCCTCTGTGCACAAAACTATAGAGCCTCTTTCCTACACTAAGATTCTTCGCTCTTAGCTCTCACAGACCCATTACCTAAAACATAACAAGACTCCAAAACTACCGCCTTAGACTCTTCTAAGACTTCCAATCCCATGGTCTGCAAACCATGGGTGGATCTGTTAAAGCCGACACAAGTTACATAAACTAAGGGAAAAAAACCCTTATTAACTCTTTACATCTTCATGCTTCATGGCCACAAAATGCAGAGACTTTACATTTCTTATGCAAAACGTGGGCTTTCTTCCCCAAAACTTGGTCTTTTAACCCGAAAAATGACCCTAGGGGACTCATTCCCAATAGGCCCCCAACACAAATATGGTGACCCACCCCCGAGTCACTCTACCAGGGCAAAGATATTGTCGTGAAGACCTCCCAGCTATACTTGTACAAGTGCAACTTTGGCAACACACTGTGTCACCACCTATTTAACCTGTTCCACCAGCTGCTCGTTGCTGGTTGTGCGCTATCCGCCTTGATTTGATGCTGTGTTGTCTGCAGGTTCGCTGACTTTCCTTCAATGGTGGTCGTGAGCACATAGGCTTCATCTAGCCAAGGCCCCAATCTGGACTTTAGTACGACCTCCCTGGGCTGTGCTGCGTCTACCTGTTCCTTCAGTGCCTTTGCTTACTGTAGCTTTTCCAACCTCTATGTAAGGGCATGGTGCGCGTCATCGCTTTGACCTCATCATACCTCTACTCCAATTCCCTTTCCTCAGTCTCTAATATCTACAAATTGGGATCTTCCTGCAAACTGCTAACTACTTCGAGCGATTTCTCGAAGAGTGCAGTGCAATCCTTCACTACGACATCCACTGTTGCAACTACATACTTGATAGCAACCTCACGCTACTCTTTAACCTCCGTTGGAGTCAAAGGCTGAGCCCTCAAATCAAGCTCGGTGATCTTAAGGTTCAGCTCAAACTGAACCTTAGCCAGCTCTATCTTGGCATCGCACACACCTGCAGCGAGCTTCTAAATCATGGCATCGGCTGACGCATCTTCTAGGATATGCAGCTCCGGAATGGTTCTTCATGCTTAAACTACCATAATAGTGGTGTGCTCGTTCTTCTCCATAATCTTCTTAAGGATATCAATCACAGAGGTCTTCTCCACAAATATCTGGGCGTTGTTCACTTTTTGTTCGCTGATCACATTCAACGCGCACTGTTCTCAGGCTCGAAGTTCCGTGATCACATCATCTTGTAGGATGTGAAGGGCTTCACTGGGAAGCATGGCCAAGTTCAATACAATGTTCTTAAGAGTGCTTACGATGGCCCTGTCAGCTTCTGCTTCTGCAATTAATGCTCCATCTGGCAGGGCAACGGCCTGGGGGTCCATAGAGCGAACCATCGTCGCTGCTTTTGAGGTTCTCGATGCCAAACTAGTCGATGTTGCGCTGCCCCGCCCTACACTAGTTTGAGTAGCTTGGATCTGCAGCTCATGTAGACCTATCTGAATAGTGACCAAGGCTTATTTCTACTGCTGCTCAAATTGCTGCAGTAGTTCCGCGGTTGTATCCCTCACTGTGTCCCCGATGTCATTCAGATCACCTTCCGTTAAAGTGATCGGGTCGAGTTATGATTTATCGGCCTTGGACTTCTTCTGCAGCCTTTCTTTTTCCTGCTCCCTAGTACGCTTAACCCGGAATGGAGTAGTGTCCAAGTCTACACCACCCAGTCCTCATTGCTACTCTTTGTCCTCCGTTTGCAGTGAAGGAGACTTCTGACTCCTATCAGAGTTGCACCCTTCCTCATCTTTCTTCTCTTCCACCTGCTCCTTAGCAGTGCGCTCTTCTTTGGCTTTTTCGTCAGCCTCCTTTTTCCCCTTGTCAGCCAGGTGTTTCATCTTCGGTTGGGCCTCTTCCTTCTTCTACTTTCCTTTAGACTTGCTAGATCTTGTAGATAAATCAGAGGCTGTGCACCACTTTGATGGCCAACGATCGAGGATCACTGCGATTGCATCGTCTATCACCAGGTACGAAAGATAATAACATTTCTATTCGGGGTCGTTTTTGCCTGCATGGAGACATAATGGAAGTCTGCCTTGAACTCCACATACTCTGCCAACTGCTTAAAGATAGTTGGTGATAACCACGGCTTGTGGTTTATCGTGACGCAGATGCTTGATTTCATTAGTACCCAAAATATATTGCTGTCCTTGACCCTTTCGGGGTCCTTTGTGGCCCAGAGCGAAGCGAACTTTGCTGCTTCTGGTAGATCTGATGTGATCAAAGGAAACTGACTGTCCTCTGGTAATTCCCACGTGACCAATACAATTGATAGCAGAGGTCATGCATAATGGAATGTCTTATTCTATTCTTGTGCTTCTCTTCAATTCATGAGGAACTCATTATAGAGGTAGCACGCCCAGTTGAATTGTACGCCCTCATCACACTGGGCCGCTAATGACACAACTGGTGCTGGCACTTCATCTGCGCGACACTTCCTCATTATTTTCCCAGGCAAGATCTGGGTGGCTACCTTAACCGCGAGGTCAGTTATGATGGAAATTGAGTAGTCATGTGGCTTTTTGGAAAATTTGAACTTGTCCTTCATTCTTTCGATGAGGTCATTCTCGCTCATCTTTCTGCCAAATGCTTTGGCCAGATTCAACCCTTAGTGTGGTAGCAATGTGATCCTATGGATCAACATATCTGTGATCGATATCGGTTCTTCTAACCATATGCACCCATCGTGCACCAAGCATAACAACTGTTTGTTCACTATCAAAATTATGGGTGCACGGTTGTAATACGGTACCCATAGCAGGTTCAATAGATCACCCTTATCCACCCCTTTTATCTCCCTTTTATCTACCATCTCAGCTCTAGCGCAGTCACACCAGAGTCCTTACAGAAGACGCTATGTATAAATGTATCAATCGCCCAGTGGGTGAATCACTCAGTGTCCGCCAGGTCCCAATCCTCAAGTTTTAAGTGGGGGATGTGTGCCAAGCACGGTCCTTCAAACGTGATCTTGTCTGGAATAAAAAGTGTGTTCAGTAAAAATTTTCCCTCATCTAGGTCCTTCGGGACCTTCACCTTGCCTCAATGGGGAGGAACGTACTCTAGTATATTTGAGATAGGGTCTATGCCCTCGACGTTAATTTCTTCTGCACCCATATCAATTTCTTCTATTTCCTCATCGGGTTCTAGGTCTATGACCTTTGCACTTCTCCTGCATGCTGGGCTTCACTTTCTTCTGGTGTTTCCTGGGTGACTCACACATCGGCTGCGTCACTTTCTACTTCTCCTTCCTTGTCTTAGGACCTTCTTTAGTTGGGGTAGGCCTCTTTGGCACTTGTGTGGGCATTTCCACACTCACGACCTCCGAGGTAGCCCCTTTAGATGCCATTGATCCTCCAGCAGTTGTGGTTTGACAGGTGCTGATATGAGTGTAGTAAGAAGCTCCTGGGTTGCTTTAGGGAACTTGTTAAATATTGAACTAGCCACCAAAGCCTCGAAATTCTCAAGGTTAATGCATGCCTGATAGCTCAACACCTCAATTCTTAGAATATAAAGTTTTTTTTGTTGGGAAGCCATCTATACTTTATAGGAAAATTCAAATTTGAATTTGACCATTCCCCCCAAAATCTGCTCATAAATGTTAGATTGGTGATAGATTTTCAAAGTTCTCGCTCTTAAATTCCGACTTAAATGCTGCCCCCCCTCTCCCCTTAGTCATTTTCCCACTGTCAACTCATGAACAGTGACCATAACGATAACATTCTGGCTACCTTGAGCAGTCTCTCCTCTTATAACGTAGCGCCCTTTCAGCATCGTGCCATACCTTTTCGCTCTCCTTTTGAACTTGCTGATGAATCCAGCCAAAAATCTATCCTCTTCCAGCTATGTTAGTTGTGCAAGCCTTTCTTCCAGGGCTCTATGATCTGCCATTCCTGTAAATGCCACTATGTGTAGACTAGGTATAATGTACTCCATCGACATCACAACTTCTATGCAATAAACCAACCTGAAAGGTGTTTGTCTAGACAAATTTTTGCAAGGCATCTTATAATCCCATAGCACCACGGGTATGCACAAATACCAGTCATTTCTTTGTGCATTGCAAACCTTTATCAATGCGTTCTCCAATATCTTATTGAAAGCTTCAACCGTCCCATTATCCTACGGGTGATACGGCGTGCTCTTTTGGTGATAAACTTGGAATTCCTTCATCAATGCGTTGATCGTCTCATTAAGGAAATGCGTACTGCGATCACTCATCAAAATCTCTGGGCAACCAAACCTAGTTACATACTCAAAGATGAACTATACTATTGTTTTCCTGGTATAGTCCTTCATAGGCTGTGCCTCCACCCATTTGGTCAAATACTCCATCGCGGTGATGATGTACCACGCACTTGTCTTCTTTCCTGGAGGCTAAATTGGTCCCACAAAATCAATCGCCCACTTCTCGAATGGCTGTAATGATAGTTGTGGATTCAAAGGAAACTCATCCCTCCACGATGGCCTGCATGTCCTCTGACATGCATCACATGCCTTATAAGAAGCCTCTAAATCTTTATGAAGCATCGACCACCATAACCCAACGCGTAAAAACTTTTGCGATGTTGCTTTTCCTGCATAATGTCCTCCCATAGCTCCTCCATGAGCTTCAATGAGGATGCTAGTTCATTCAAACTTAGGAACATAATGTCAAATTATTTCATTCGACCCCATTTTATATAAGTTCCCTGTAATGATAGAGAATTATGTTGCATGCAACACCAAATCCTTCTTTTGTTGCGTAGTACAACACTCCATAGCCATCCCCGTCGTTAGGAAGTGTATGATATCTACAAAGTAATTGTCCATGACACGCACTGCAAAGAGCTGCGCTTCAGGCATTCCTTCCTCCAGATTAGTAGGGTCCTCTCCTATTTCAATGCGTGACAGATGATCCAGTCCAACATTCAATCGTCCTAGCTTCACAATAATTTTGAAATCATATTCATGAAACAACAACAACCATCTACATATCTCTCCCCCCCCCCACACCAAAACAGGCTTGTTAACCAAGTACTTCAATGTAGAATGGTCTGTATACATCTTAAAATGTCCGGCTAGCAATTAGTGTCTAAACATCTGGAGCGCATACACCATAGTTAAACCTTCCCTCTCTGTTGTTGAATAATTCTTCTCAGCTTTAGACAACTTCCTACTCACAAATGCTATAGGGTGATCCAACTCTCCCTCACCGGCCTGTGTCAGTACTGCCCCAAGCACAATATATGACGAGTCCACATGCACATGAAATTCCTTCTCCTAGTTTGGGAAGACTAGGATCAGCACGATGACCATCTTTTCTTTTAACACATCTAAGATTTGATGGCATTCTTCATTCCAACAGAATGTAGCATCCTTCTTTAGCAACTTCTCCATTGGCATGGTAATCTAGGCATAACTCTTAATGAATTTTCTGTAGTATCCCATATGCCCGAACGTTGCATGCAACTATTTCACACTTCTTGGTGCTTCTAAATTAATTATAACTGCTATCTTAGCTGGGTCAACCATTAGTCCTTGTTTGCACACCACATGGCCGAGAAAGATTCTAAAGGGAACACAGAACAAACATTTCTTCAAATTGAGCATGATCTGATACCTCATGGATGTATCCAAAATCAATCGTAGGTTGGCTACATGGAATTTCGCCAACCCAAACACCGTCAAATCATCAAAGTATACCTACAGGAACTTGTGAATGAAGTCCTTAAACACCTCGATGACCATGCACGAAAATATCATTGGCATGTTCTTCAACCCAAAAGGCATTACAGTATACTGGAAGCAACCCCACTCCGTGGTGAAGGTCATCTTACTTCTATCCTCTGGTGTGATCTTGATCTGGTGGTACCTTGAGAACCCATCCATGAATTATTATGCCTCCTATCCTCCTACATTATCCAACACTTCATCAGTGAACAGAGTTGGAAAGGGATCATGTACACAGACATCATTCAACTTTATGAGATCTGCGCATATCCTTATTTCATCCTTTTGCTTCTTTTCCTGAACTACTATTGGGCTTACCCAATCAGACTCTTCTATTGGTTCAATAATACCCACCACAAGCCTTTTATCCAACTCTAAGCAGACCCTTTCTTTATACTTCAAATTGAGGTGGTAAGGCCTCTGCTTGATCAGCTTCACATCCAGTTTCACTGTAATTTTCATTACCCCCAGGTCCCTTATTATCCCCTTTAGGTTTGAGAACTTTGTAGGGAACAAGTCCTGGTATTCACGGAGCAATTTAGCAACCTTATCTACTATTGCATCATCCCAGTAGTCCCCAATCCTTGCAATCTTCGGCTCCACCTCTATCCCAATGTTCACTTGCCTTGTTTTTAGCAGCACGGTGATATCTGGATTTTCAATGTGCGGTCCTTCAACTTCGCGGTGACCTTCAGTATCTGAGATATTAATGTTCCTTGGGTCCTTGTCCTCTTCTTCGATAGTCCCATTGTAACACTCTAGCATGTGGCTTAGCTAGGTGGTCCAGTTTAGTTGAATTAAGTCCAAGGGATCCTGCAGTACTTTGAAGATTGCTGCCTTAACTTCCTGTAATGCTTCGTTAATACTTTCAAACCCATCCTCAAAGTTAAACGTCATCAAGCATCCCTGTTGCAAAACGTCCCATTCTTTAGTGCCATGGCGGAGCTTTGTTTCCAAGTACTAGTTCATCGTTATTACATCCAAAGTATGACAAAATAGATGCACCCATTTAGGCTGAGGCTCCACTCCATAAACCTTAGTCCATTTGGCTAGGTGATTGTGCGGGTCATTCCTTCCATCATATTTCTCTGTTAGCCGCTTGTGGGTGACCAAACTACAATCTCATCATCTTTTTGTACAAGTGCCAATCGTCAAAATTGTCTTTGTGCGTGCCCCACCATCTCGTAGGCGTGGCGCGCAACGCCCAAGCCAAGGCCCAG
>APFE030677392.1:0-72518 GCA_000404065.3 Pinus taeda
AAGATGAAGTGTATCCTTGGATTGTTCCTCTGAAAGTTGTGATTTCCTTTGGCAGGGAGGAAGTCATTGTTTCCTTTAGATAGCTCTGGACGACAATGATAGAGTTTTTTGGAAGTAGCTATTCTACAGAGAATCTTTATTTGGTTATTGATACCTTTCATTACATTGATATAAAACAATTTCTTCACTAAAGGTTATTTTCATCAAACTTTATGAAGTTGAAACTAGTGTCATATCTAGGATAGAGTCTTTAACTGTATCTTTCAATAATAAAGATCAATTTTCCAAAAGATTTGCTATTTATACAAGCAAAAAACCAAAATCTGAAAGAGAGTTGGTGTCTTTTTCGTAAATGCCTAATGTAACCATTCACAACTACTTTTATTATGAGAAAGAAAAACTATTACTCTACAAAATAGAGGAATAATCTTCTATGGAAAATATTTCTTAAGAATTTGTCCATTGACAGGCAAAGAGTCTCTTTTACCTACTAAATCCTGTAACACAAATGTCGATGGACCTAAAAATTATACAATTTGAAAAGGACCAAGCCACATTCTTTGAAATTTTGTATGTTTCCCCTTTTCTTCGTGTGCCTTGTCCCATTTTAAAACTAAATCTCCCACCTGAAAATCTTTTCTGGTCATTATATTTGAATCAAAAGAGGATTTTACTAGTGCTTGATGATGAGCATGCGTTTTCTTAGCCTGTTCTCGTTGTTCTTCTAATTTTATTATTTCCATTTGCCTTAAGTGTAATGAGGAAGTTGGTACTTCATAAATGTATTGAACTAGAGACAAAGCAGGAATTTCTAAATGAGTCGGAAGAACTACTTCTCTCCCATAAAATAAATTAAAGGGAGAAGTGCCGATGGAAGCTTTTCTCATTATTCGGTGTGCCCATAAACCATATATTAAGGATTTATGCCAATTTTTATGATTTTGGTCTACTGTTCTTTTCATAATCCTGATTAGGTTTTTATTTGTAGACTCGGCTAACCCGTTGCCTTGTGGATAATAATTGGCCGAATACTTAAGTTTGAATCCTCTTTTAAGTGCAAATTCAATCATTGCATTTCCAGAAAAGTATGATGCATTATCGAACATTAAAGCGGAAGGTAATCCAAACTTGGTAATTATAAATTGATCTATGAACTCAATGATATTTTCAGCATTAGTCGTCTTGAGTGGAACTGCTTCTACCCACTTAGTAAAATAATCTGTTGTTGTAAGGATATATATATGCTGCTTGGAAGAGTGAGGAACGATCTCACCTATTATGTCCAATCCCCACTGACTGAAAGGTTGGTCGATATTAACTGGTTGTAGTGGTAAGGATGGCTTCTTCTGTCTCCCAGGAGTAGTTTGGCAGACTTGACATTTCCTTACGTAACTGTGCAAGTCTTTGAATAACGTGGGCCAATAATACCCTGCGCGCAAGATTTTATGTGCAGTAGCATCTCTAGCATAGTGTCCGCTTGCTAGCCCATCGTGGATTTCCTGTAAAACTTTATCAGCTTCAGATTTCTCAAGACATCTAAGGAGAACATAATCATAATTCATTCTAAAAATAATATCATTTATGAGCTGATATTGTTTGGCGTTTAACCTTAGAGCTCTTTTCTTAGTATAATTGAGGTATGAAGGAGAATATCCATTCTTAAGATAATAAATGATATCAGCGTATAATGACTCTTCATCGTTTAGGCTTACCTCACACACTTGTACCTCTATAGATGGAATTTCATAAATTTGCGACACTCCAGCCAGCATTTTGCAAAAGCCTTGACCTCTTACAATGTTTACTGGTTTAATTTCTATGTCATATTCTTGTAAGGTAGTTACCCAATTGGCCCTCTTCTCACCCACATCCTTTTATACTAGAATATTCCTTACCGCTGGAAACGGTCCTATAATTTTGGTATGGGTGTTGAGTAGAAAAGGTCTGAAGTATTTGATCGCTTTGAAAATAGCATAAGCCTGTTTCTCCACATCTGAGTAATTTAATTCAGCACCCTGCAAATTTGAATTGAAAAAAGAAATTGGTGCTTTCGCCTTTTCTTGATTTGTTTGAGTGAGTATCGCAGCATATGACCTATCTGAGGTAAATGTGTATAAAATAAAAGGCTCTGAAAAAATCGGAGTTGCTAAAGATGGAGCATTAATAATAGCCTATTTGATCAGGTTGAACGCTTCATGTTCATCTTGGCCCCATTTAAAATTAGAGTTCTTTTTTATCATGGTTTGTAAAGAAGATTACGATTCATGAAAAATCTGGAACAAATCTCTTTACAAAATTGATTTGACCAAGGAAATATTGCATGGCTTTTTTTGTTATGAGGTAGGGATATTTCAGAAATTTCTTTGATTCTGTCAGAATCGATGTGAATTCCAGATTTTGACACTATGAATCCTAGAAGTTTCCCTTCACTTAATGCGAAAAAACATTTCTTTGGATTAAGTGAAATTCCGTACCATAAACATCGTTGGAAGATTTGTTTCAAGTCTTTGAGATGGTCGCCTCATTTCTTAGAGTACACGTTTATATCATCCAAATAAATTACTATAGATTTATTGACTAAACCTTTAAATGCAATGTCCATGGCTCTCTAGAATGTGGCACCAGCATTAATCAAACCAAATGACATCTTTCGATATGCATACGTGCCCCATTTAGTTCTGAATGTGGTCTTCAATTCATCATCAGGATGTACCAGAACTTGATTGTATCCTAAAAATCCATCCAAGAAAAACATTAATTTTGAGCCTGCCACTACTTGCAATATCTGCTCCATAGGTGGTAAGGGAAAATTGCCTTTTTGACAAGCTTTGTTAAGATTGCGAAAGTCAATAAAAATTCTAATATCTCTATTTTTATTTCTAACAAGTACCATATTGGAGACCCATTTACAATGTCTGACGGGAAAGACTATCTTGGATTTCAACATCTTATTGAGTTCAGTTTTTATCTGATTTTCTAAGTTGGGATGAATCTTTCTCAATGTTTGTTGGACAGGTTTTTTGTTATCGGTCATTGGAATATTATGTTGGATGATAGAAGTGTCGTATGTTTTGAGTTCATCATAGTTCCAAGCAAAAACGTTTTTGTATTGTCTCAAAAGATATATATATGCTAGTTTTTCTTCAGGGGCTAGGCCAAGGCCTAGATTTATGTTTTGGGGTTTGGCATCGGTTCCTAGGTTTACTAATTCGTAATTCAAAGTTGCACTTTGGAGCTTCGAATTGGTAGACCTTTTAAACCGATCTTTCAAATCGTACAGGTCTTCTAACTTGACCACTGATTTAGGTATAACATTGTGAGTTCTAGCTTGTTGTAATTGTCGATCATGTTGATCTTCGTCGATTATTTGGTTGGAGTAGGATCCTTCAAAAGTAAGGAAATTTATGATATCAGGATCGTCGTTGAATATTCTCCAATTTGTGATGTTGTCAGGAATAGAAGGTCTAAAGATTAATTCTATTGAGAATCTATCTGGACTAAAATCTTCTGAAGGAATGAGCTTAGAAGCTACGTTAGCTAAAAGGTCAGCGTTTGCATTCTAGAGACTAGGAATTGATGAAATATTGAGTGCTATAAAATGCTCAGTCAGATCTTGAACTAAAGATTGATAGTGTTTTAAATGACCTGATAAGCAATGTATAGTATTCCCTACCTATCTGACTACAATTTTAGAGTCTCCGAAGACTTGGAGGTACTTTATGTCTAGCTCGATTGCTTTGTACAACCCTTGAACTAAAGCCTCATATTCTGTTGTATTGTTGGTACAATCAAATTCGAGCCTGCATGTTAACATGCTTTTGTCTCCTTGTGGAATAATTAGCACGCATCCTGCTCCTGCTCCTTCGTTAGATTTAGAACCATCAAAAAATAATTTCCAAAACAAAGATTTATTTATAGGTCTATCTAAAAAATTGATACATTTTGAACTATCCATTTGAGAAAAAATTTCGACTTGGGACGAAACAAAATGTTCTAAATAAGGGGACGTATGAGCATTAAAATTGTTGAGAAAAGAATCCACTGAGTAATTGCCAATTATGCTATTGTTATATGCTACTGGTTCATTTCCCCCCTCTAATTCCGTTACTATGTACTTCTGATGTAATTCTTGTTCAACTTTTATTTGATTTGGCTTACCATTGTAAGGTAGCCACATGTGTGACTAGTTAGTTGTGAAGAATCCATGTAGTTTTTCTGACCAATCCCTGCTAAGAATTAAGCCATAAAATTCAGGGATATCAGCAACTAAAATGTCAATAACTTGACATACCTTCGGGTTGGATGACAGCCTTATGGTTACTTGATTTAGTTCGCTGATGACTTCTACTTGAGATCGATCCAGCTGGACTATGCGAATAACGAATTTCTGTGGTTGAACATTTAATTTGGTGCATATGGACTTTGGTAAAATATTTGATGAAGCACCTGAATCCACTAGACAATTATGTACATTTTTGTTAAAAATTTCATAAGTAAGGAGAAAAGGGGGAGTATGAGATCTCAATCTACCTCCAATTAAAGCAATGTCATTTGGATCAATCATGTTAGTCGTATTAGTTGGAGGTCTTCCCATGTTCTGAGAAGCTTGAGAAATTACAACGGCAAGCAAAGGTGAAACTAGCACAGCATGTAATTCTGTCATCATTATCTTTTGTTGATGCTTTAGCTTGCTCAATTCATACAGAGTGATGTTGGCCCTAGTCTTTTTCATGTCTTATATAATATTGTACTCCATTTCATCTGAAACGATTAGTGTTTTGGATGGAGTAGGTGAATCTGTTTGGACTGGGCTTGTTTGAGTTGCTTTAGATGTCATTTTCTTTGTTTCAACTTTATCCTTTGTTTCAGAGCTTGCGCTCTTTGGTTTTGGGGTAGTTTGGGGAGGATCAAGCTGATTTCTACTTCGTGTGTTAACTGGGAATATTTCTTGATCTTCCTCTTGTGGGAGGATGAAATCCCACATTCCTTGTAATTCTACAACTTCTTCATCATCGGTTTGCCCTTCAATGGCAATTTCCTCTTCCTCTTCCTTAGATTCAGCACTTGTTATAGCATTGGGTGGCCTTGAATCCGTTGACGGGCATATTTTAAAAGCTTTGTAGGGCCTTTTTGAAGAAGTTTCTGCTACTTGCTTTTTTATGTCGACCATTTCATTGGACATGGTCTTCAGAACGTTTTCCAATCCCTCCAAATCAAATGGATCTTTTGCTTGTTTCTTCTTGGATTCTTATTTGAAGGTGACATTCTTAGAATTTCGTTCTTCTATCGTGGATTTCTTCTCTAAGGCTATTATATGTTTCTCTACTGTTATGGCTTATTTCATGTTTTCGGCTAGGGTTATTTTATTCGCCCTATCCACGAAGATTGCTATGTTTGATGGTAATGCAGTGATATACCATTCACATCGCACTTCCTCACTGGGTTTGGAAGCAGTAGGAATTTTGTTTAGAATTTTATTGAAATGTAGATTGAAGTCTTTGATAGGCTCTCTAGATTCGGCTCTAAGGTTGGATAGGTCGTTGATTAACGTTGCCCTAGACCTGTCGTCACCAAATTTGGTTAGGAATTGGTCTTGGAAGATGTCCTAGCAGGTAATAGATCCAAAGGGTAATGATAAATACCACGATCCGGCTGTTCCTTGCAGAGTATAAGGAAACAGTCGAACAACAACATCTTCATTAGTAACCCCGTTGAGGTTAATGGATAGCATAAAGTTGTTTATGTGCTCTTCTGCTAGCATGATTGCCTCTGGATTGAACTTAGGCATCCATTTCTCAGGATGGGCCAGTATTTGACTCAAGGGTGCAAGCATTAAGACTGCCCCAGGGTTGTTCCATGGAGACTGGGCCATTGTTGAACTACTAACAGGGGGATTTGCAGAAGATGATCCCTATGGTTGGGAAGATGAGGTGATTATGATCATAGATGATTGAGGAGGAGTTGTAGGGATTCCACTGGGTGGATTGATAATGTTCTACGGTGGAGGAGTGGATGGTTGACTTCGTGGTGGAGAGGTTGAGATGGATGATGTTGATGAAAGAGTCTCGCTGCCGGACCCTTTAGGTGACTTCCTTGCTCTTTTCCTTTTGGGAAGAGGTAATTCGGTTGGCCGGACACCAAACTTTTCACTATTTAATCTAGTCAGGGGATGAGCAGGGTTATACTACGAAGTCACGCTGCCCTAAGATTTATCAGATTTTTGATGGGAAATGGAAAATTGCTGAAGTTTGTGAATCAGAGATTCGACTTCAGGAGGTTCAATAACAGATTGTTCTGAAATGTTAGGATTTGTAGCAGCGGTTGATGCTCTAGCAACTTCTAACTCTGGATTTAAGTGTAATGGAGAAGTCGAGGAAGATGGTGAGGGCGATTTACTCTCAGAATGGTATTTTGATTTGGATTTAATTGCCATTCATAGTTTAGGCCCTCCTTCTAGCACCAAATATGTTGATGGCCCTAAAAATCGGGTCAACAACAAGGGGGATACCCGCCCGGTCTAGACCTTGGTTAGCAGCTCCTTATCCGTTTGGTATAGCGGGTCCGACTAGGGATATGGGACCAGTTTCCAAATTCAATGTGTGTGTCTGAGAAAGATGGGTATTTCTGTTCTAAATGGAATACTTCTATCCTAATTCTAATCTAATGCTATGCTATTGTATTCTAATAAATAGAAAAGCATCGAAATTTATGCTAACCCGGGGTGTGATCTTTCTTCTATGCGATCTAAAAAGATTTCAAACAATAACTGGTAATAAAGATCATTCAGCTATTATAAGAAAGGAATTCAATAAGGATGAACTACTTCGTATAAGAAGTTAGACGAAACAGTTGTGAAAACATATCGCATAAATAAGCTATTCATACACTAAACATAAAGAACTAGTTATCACCGTACAAAAGTGCCAAATGATAACTCAGACATCCATGCTGTAATATATAAGCAACTGAAAACTAAATATCACTTTAACGCATAAGCAGAAATGGTTGAGAGATAAAAGTACCATTTATAACTAGTCCTACTCATGAGCTTCAAGTGACAATTGATTTATCTCTCCTTGATTTAACATCCACTAAGAATACAGAAGTGCAACATCAGTAGCAGATATCAAATGCAAATACCAAATAAACCATGTTCCATTCATTCACCAAAATCTCCTCTGAGGGTGCAAAAGTGCATGTTCTGAGGACAAGTTTTTGATCAATTTCTGGACCCTTCTCTAAATGTATGAGAAGGGTTTAAATACTACTAACTAAATAACTTATTTACAAAAATTTAGGATTCGATTTAAATGACCGTCTTCTTTCTAAGCAAAACTATTTCTAAAATTAAATCTACTATCTAACTATTTCTAAATCTACTCCTTAATGTCGCAAGCATTCAGTATTTTGCTGAGTGGAGTCGGCTGACTGTCTTCCGTCTTTGGTTGAGTTAAGCAATAGAATTGACAAGAGCTGGCATTATCTTCTCAGTAAAATTGATGATATAGTTGAGATTCATCCAATGAGTATGTGTCATTACCATGTATACCTGGTAAAAATCCCATTTCAACTTGGTTAACCCTTGGACTGCTTCTGCTTTTCCTTTAGTCTTCTGTTTCCAGTTTGTTGCTATCGCTGTTTCTTGCAATTTTCAGGGCTTGCAGGTGACTGAGTAACTAGGAGTCTTCCTTTTCGAGCAAGTTTTCTTAGCGATGCACGATTAGCGCTAAGCGCTAATCGTGCATCGGAAACTACCTCTGTTTCTTGATCTAGGCTTCCCTGATGCGTTTAGCGCATCGAAAACTACCTCTGTTTCTTGATCTGGGCTTCCCTGATGTGTTTTTTGCCTCTTGCGCCTTTTTCTCTTATCCAGTATAAAGCTCAAAATTTGTAAAAATAGTGATTCCGTGAGCTCTTAACCCTGAGAATTAAACTGTCTGTTTCTGGTATCAGCATTTTTCAGTACCCATTCAACCATGGTTGTATATGAGAAATCTATGATAGATGCCTCAGAAGAATTATGCGGCTCTTTTTCTTCCTTAAGTGGATTAGGTGTGCTTTCCGAAATGGACATTGGAGTGCTGTGTTTCCTCCCCATAGTTTTTTGCATACTACCCTATATAACACTTCGTCCTTCTTTCCTGCAGTTTACATTGAGGTGGAAGTAATGATAAAAATACTAATGACAAGAAAACTTTAAATGCCAAAGACATGCCAAACATGCCACTTTACGTGAGCTAGTTCTTTGAAATACACAACACCGTACTTCATTAACAACTGGCAAAAACTCAGTAATTCGCATTAAAATGCATGACCAACTCTTGGCTGAAACTTTTTTCTCAAATAATGAGCAAGAACTAACTGCGATGGAGAGGTCCTGCGATTTTGCTTTGCGATATCGCAAATCCCTATATTGCAGTATCACAATTTCATCGTGTTGTTCTATCGCAGGGTCGCAGGATCACAATATTGCAACTTCGCAGTATCGCAGTATCGCAACATCGCAATATAGTTATAATCCTTATGTGTGATTCATGTGATTTTTATAATGCGCGATATGCAATATCACATATCGGAATTTTTTTTTAGAGTTTTTTAGTGTGAGTGCTTCTTTAACGTATGCGATGCGATGAAGTTTCGCGTCGCAGTCTTGCGTTTTTCATCATTTTAACTCATTAGAAGGTACCTTATCATTCTTTGCGCGATGAAATATCTCTTAAGGAGTGAATTTTATTTTCTTCGTTATGAAACTTAGGTTTTTTAGATTCTTCAAGGTATTTTCCTAAGTCCATGATGTTGTAAGTTTTATCTAAAAATAAAATATAACACTAACTGATTTTTTTAGATTTTTACTGAGGGTCCCCACTTATTTAGTATTAGAAATAACACTTCATAAGGAGGGGGGTTGTTGGTGGCCACAACAAGATGACATCAAATTTTGTGAGATTATAGAATCCTTAATAATGCTTGCATTCATGATTTGTTTCCTACTCCCTTTAGTGATGAGGTAATGGACAATGTTTCCGGTAATGAAGCTTATTCTTTTACTGATAGATTTTATAGGTACCACTAGGTTCACATTACAAAAGAAGATAAAGGGAAGACTACTTTTACAATCGAATAGGAATATTGTGCTCATTAGAGAAATTTTGAGGTCTAAAATGGACCTCCAAGGAATATTATAAAATAATAGTATAGATAATAAAATAAGATTAGATTACCTCATCAAGTTTTGGAGGGAAAAAAGAAAAAAACTACCTTTTCAACTCGTATTTTCAACTTGTCTCCCTGTGATTTTACTCAAATTTCAAGCAGTAGCACTCATTGGATGTGGAATTTAATTTTGTATCCAAGGAGTAACCATGATGCATACTTTCAATGGACCCTCCTACACGAATGATGTGAAATACATGAAAAATGTGATTGCAATCATGTTTTTCATGTATTTCACATTTTTCGTGTAGAAGGCTCCATCAAAAGTATGCAACATGGGTATTCATTGGATGCAAAATTAAATTCTAAATCCAATGAGTGATCCTGCTCGAAATTTGAGTAAAATCATCGGGAGATAAGTTGAAAAAGTAGTTTGTTTGTTTGTTTGTTTGTTTATTTGTTTTTGTTTGTTTGTTTGTTTGTTTGTTTGTTTTTGTTTTGTTTTGTTTTGTTTGTTTGTTTGTTTGTTTTTTTTTTTTTTCTAACTCCAAAAATAGTGAATCATCCCCCATGGTTGACATAATCATATTGAATCCTATTGGTTCTAATAAAGTTGATTTTTGTTGTACATTTTTGTTTTGAGGCCCACTTTTTACCTCTAAATTTCTCTAATGTATCATGTCATGCCATTCAAGTCTCAAAAATGCTCTAGCTATATTTTTTAGAATTGTTATTGCTACTTTTAGAGATTATATTCATTAATTTATTGAAGTGTACATGAATGATTAAATGGTGTATAGTATTCTGAAAAAACATTCTAGCTTGTTGTGGGTAATGTTTGATCACTAGACATTGACAACTATAGATTTCATTAAATCTGAAGAATTGTATTTTTGTTGTTCCCTTTGGTACTGTCATTGGACATATTGTTTGTAAATATGGAGTTTGTGTGGACCCTACTAAAGGTGCAGTAATATTGAATATGCTACCACGAACCAATGTTAAATAGTTGTGGTCCACTCTGGGACATATAGACTATTACAATAGGTTCATCCTTAACTATGATTTAATCACTGCACCATTGGAGAGACAATTGAAGAAAGTTGGATGCTTCATATGGACTGATGAATATAATACTACATTTGATACATTGAAAGAAAAGCTTGTAAGTGCTCCAATTCTGGTTTATCCGGATTGGAACAAGGAATTTCATGTCCATATAGATGCATCTGATATCATCTTGGGTGCTATCTTGGAAAATCCGAGAGAAGTTAATTTGGACCATCCAATCTACTTTTCCAGTAGAAATATCTCTACTGCCAAGAAGAATTACACAACTACTAAATGATAGGCTCTCATCACAGTGTACTAACTTCATAAATTCAGGCATTATCTTACTGGGGATCCTTTCAAAATTATTTGCTAACCATTCTGCTTTAAATTATTTGGTTAACACACCTATCTTAGAAGAAAGAATATGTAAATGGATTTTGTTGTTCCTGGAATTCTTATTTGAATATATTGCCAAACCGAATTGCTCTAATGTGGGCCCGGATCACCTTTATTACTTGGAGTCTGGTGAATCTGGAGGATTAGTTCATGACCAATTACTTGATGTGGACATGTTTCAAATTGAAGTAGTACCAGACTATTTCGAGGATATTGCATTATTTCTAAAAACTAGTAAGTGAACTAATGATTACAAAAAGAATAAGAGAGGCATATGGTGGTGCATGTTGCAGATTATCAACTTATTGCAGGTCATTTGTACAAAATGGGGCTTGATCATATCTCTCGCAAATGTGTTTTGGATCATGAAAAAAAAATGTTTTGTGGGAATTTCATTTTGGTGTTGCAGGATGTCATGTTGGAGGAAAAGGAGTTGCAAGAAATTTGTTACAAGTTGGACTGTGGTTGCCTACTTTGTTTAATTATTAAAAATAATATGCTAGGAAATGTGATGTTTTCTAGTTGGTTGGAAAACCATCGCATCATGATGAACTCCCACTTCATCTATTTCAAGCTCTTGAGGCTTTTGAGGAGTGGGTTGTTGTGGCTTGATTTTGTGGGGACCATGAATCCTCTTGTGCAACATTATCATGCCCACTACATTATTACTATGACTGACTATTTAACTCAATGGGCTACGTCGTTGTTTTCAAATATTGCACTGTTAACACAGCTGCAAGGTTTATATTTGAAAATATCATCACTAGAGTTGGTTCTCCAAAAGCCTTACTAGTGAACAAGGATCACAATTAATTAATGAGATAGTTGGTACATTGTTGTGGAATTTCATGATTCAACATCACAAAAGAAACCCATATTATCTGTAGGCAAATGGAATAGTTGAAGCTTTTAATAAGATTTCAGAAAAAGGGTTTACTAAATTTTATTCTGCAAACAAGGATGATTGGGACGAACGAGTTACAACTACTTTAGGGACTTATCATACAAATTTAAAACGACTGCATAAATATACACCATTCCAACTTATCTATTGATGATAAGTCATGGTACCAACTGATTTTATTGTTCCAAATATCTTTATTGCTCAGGCTACTAGAATGTCAGATGACGAGTCCATTGAAGAATGGTTGTAGATGTTGTGGGAATTGGATGAGAGTAGTTCCTTGTAGATTTCCATCAAGTTGTTGAAAAGGAATGAAAAAAATATTGGCATGACAAGAATATAAAGAAAATTATTTTTCAGTAGGAGACTAGGTATTAATTTATGGTAGAAAATATTTGAAGTATCTTGGTAAGTTACAAATTCATTGGCTGGGTCCTTTGTTTATTGTAGAGACAAGGGATTCTGGACCTGTAAATCTCTCTCAACTTGATGGATTTATTTCGCATGGTTGGGTGAATGGTTCATTCCTAAAGCCATACTATGGCTAATAAAGTTTCCTTAGTGATTTCTACTCTCCAAAAGGTGGCATCAGTTAGATTTAGGATTGAGTCAGTTGTGTTAGTTAGTCAAAGTAGTCAATTTAAGTTGCACTAATTATTTTGTTAGTCTAGTTATGCCAGTCCTATTGCGATATTATAGTTGTGACCCTCTGCAACTCATTGTGGTTAGGGAGACATGTGTCAAGTGTCATTTTTGTTAATTCTATCATTATTAATCCTAGTATTTTAAGTCATTATGTTAATTTTTCCTGTAATAATCATTTTTTCCAATTTTATTTTCAACTTTATGACTTTCAAATCATTTCCTGTTACCCTGTCATCATGTATTTACTTTTTTGAGTCCTTTACGTCATGTCTTGGGATTTGCGCCTTTTTCACCATTATTATCCAAATTTAACTTGATTTGGAAAGTTGTTGTATTTAAGAACTAATGCGAAAATTTCAATTATTGCAACAACTAGAAATTATTCTTTTAACTGTAAAATTAATTATGTAGTTCATTTTCTATGACAAACAATGAATAAAATTGCAATTGCAATTTTCACCATAAAAATGTTGTGGAAAATGAAATGCTAGAAACTGAGAAATTTTAGCACACAAAAAAAACTAAAAATTAACATTGTTATTTTTGGACAGTTGTCCTCGAAAAAACCCAATGTGGGAAAAATGGTGCAATAGATGAGGGTTTTATTATTATTCTTCAACAGTAAATATGAGTATAATAATTTGGATGTGAAACTGGAAATCTAATCTAAGGGAATCATTGGAAAAATTCTTTTGTGGATTTTTCCTCACCCCATTGCTGATTTCAGCTCTAGAGGTTGGTCCTTCAGAAATTCACAATTTCTTCTACATCAAGCTCTATGTAGTGCCCTCACAAGCGTTGTCGTTGTTTCCTTCAAAAACTCCTGAAATCTACAAATCTAATTCTCTCTAGATTTAGAATGGATTCACTAGTCCTCCTGATCAAAATCCTAGCCAGTAGCTACTAAATCGACTGTTCCTCCAACTATATCAAACTTCTCTGTTTTTGTTGCCTACACAATCCTTGCACAGTCCCTTTGGAAAAACTTGCACTCCCTCAATATGACTCTTCCAACACTAGAAACCTCCACCAGCATATCGTCTCGCCCCTTTTCCACCTTCTACTCAATCTCTGGATTGAATCCTCCTGTCAAATCACTCTGCTACTAGAAAATCAATCTCCCTAGATGACTAGGTGTCCGCACTAGAGTATTCTTACATCTACCCATCGAATTCCTCTTATAATATACAGTTGGGACTCCAATGACCAAGATTAAAATATAATTTATGGTTGAGACCATATCTGGATTGATTCGTGTGAGTTTCTAGATGATTCTCACCTTATCTCAATTAATTATGATTAGTTAACCCATTTTCCTAAATTTAGACTTATGAAATAATTAAAAATAATAATAATATAATGAAGACACTTCGAGGTGGAATTTTCAGAAGTGATTTATCAGTTATGGAGAACTCCTATGTTTTAGCCTCTCCACAAACTTTTGAGACTAGAACACTTCTGATTCTATAGAAAGCAACACTCCCTCTTAGTGAGGAAGGTGTTCTCTCTAGTGCTACACACTTTGCCACAACACTTTGTCTCTATACCACCCTCTATCACATTGCTAATGTATTGCCACTACACAACTCTAATGTTGCATTTGTGTTGTCTCTCACACTGCCATATTGTTTCCAACCTTGCATCTACACTTCAACTCCCTCTCAATATTTGTTGTTGCTACTGCAACTGAGAAACATCCAAAATAATGTTCCTACTACTAAAACGAGCTCTCTGCTATACCCATCTGTTCTCTGAAATAGATGAACTTATCTCTACCTAGAGCTTTCGTGAGTATATTTGTAACTTTCTCATCTGTGGGAACATATTGTAGCTAACCGCTCCACTCTACACACAATATTTGATGAAATGAAACTGAATATCTATGTGTTTCCACTTATTATGAAACACTGGATTCTTAGAGAGCTTGATGCAAATTTAATTATCATAGTAGACATTGGTTTCTTCCATCCTCTACCTGAACAAGTTAACCAACAACTTCTGAAGCCATATAGCTTTGCACGTAGATGTGCTTGCTGCATATGATATACTTCTATAGAGCTTAGTGCTACTGACTTATGCTTATTGTTACACTAAGAAACCATTCTTGATCCAAAGCTGTAGTAGTACTCAGAGGCACTTTTCCTATCCACTAAGTTGCCTACCCAGTCTACATTTGTGAACACACATAGTTTGATGTCATCCCCTTAGGCATATCTCAATCCATACTTGATTGTGCTACATCCATACATCAAAATGTGCCTTGCTAATGTCTAATGTACCCTCTTTGATTCCACCATGAACCGACTAAGGGTATTGATGCAAATAAGATATACAGCCTAGTGTTGACTAGATACATGAGAGAACCGATGACTTGCCTATACAAGGTGGGTTCAACATCCTTGTCATATGACACATCTATCTTCTTCCATTTAGTAATCAAGGGCATAGACATGGGTCTAAAATCCTACATTTTGAACCTCTTCAAAATATCTACACCATATCTCCCTTGACTAAGGAGTATATCCCTGTCCTTCTGCCACACTTCCAATCCTAGGAAATAATGCATCAAACCCAAGTCCTTCATATCAAACTCTGCTTCCAGGTTCCTCTTGCAATCCTCTATGAGCTCTAATGACCCTGTCAAGACGATATCATCCACATATAATACTAGGATGAGTTGCTCACCCTATACCATAAAATAGTAAAGGTTGGGATATGCATCACTCCTAAAAAATCCCATCTATTGCAAGTATCCGCAATCCAACCATACCATGACCTGGGATTTTTCTTGAGCCCATATAGAGATTTTTTCAATCTACACACGAGTGTGCCTCTCATGAGTCACAAATCCCTCTAGATGTTCTATGTACACTTCTTCATCTATCGCCCCATTCAAGAATGTTGTCTTGACATCCATCTTTTCAATCTTCCACCCCATCTGAGTTGCTAGGGATATAACTGACTGAATAGAAGTGTATATGGAAATTGGGGTGAAGTTAACCTCATAGTCTATCCCTTCTTTCGGTGCATACCCCTTTTTCACGCACCTATCCTTGTACTTCTCCACACTTCTATTTGCAACATACTTAATCTTTTAGATCAATCAAGAATGTACAAATGACCTGTCCTCGAGCCTCAACACCTCCACCCTAACACCATTCGTCATGATAGAGTTGTATTCCTCTACCATGGCATCTATCCACACCTGATGCTATGTAGCCTCCTAAATTTTGGAAGGTTCTACAACCTGAGCCACTAGTGCTTGGTATCTGTCAGGTTTCCTGCTCTCTCTCTTATTCAACCTAGGAGCTCTAATCAACTCCTCTGCATCTCTTAATGTCTAAAAAAATTCTCTATTGGTTCAACCATTGGTGGTGGGAAGTTCAATCAAGTCATCCTCATCCTGCCTCTACTGCTTCACTCTGATCACTTGCAACATCTCACGAGATCTCTTGAGATCTCAATTCTCCATGAACTTTACATCTCGTCTTACTATAATTTCCCTATTGCTAGGAATGTAGATCACATATGCCTTTGATGTTTCGATAACCCAACAAGGAGCCCATTTTATGTAGTCTAATATAATTTGGCACGCTTCTTATTTGGCACATGGAAATAAGCAATGTTACCAAAGATCCTGAAGTGACTAACTTTTGATTCTTCCCTGCGAATACTTCTTTTGGCGTTTTCTTCCCTAATTCTCTATGAGGAGTCATGTTTTGAATATACATTTTTGTGTTACATGCCTCTACCCAAATAAACTTGGGAACACCCTAGCCATATAACATTGGTTTTGCAGCCCCAACTATAATTCTATATTTTTGCACTGCTACCCCATTCTATTGTGGATTATATGGAGTTATCCACTGTCTTCTAATGCCTTCCTTCGCACAAAAATCTATGAAGTATTTATCAATATAATCTCCACCTTTATCTAAGTGAAACACCTTTATCTTATTCCCTGTTGTATTCTCCATGAGATCCTTAAGCTCCCTGAAATGATCGAATACCTCATTCTTTGTCTTCAGGAAGTAGATCTAGGTTTTCCTCAAATAGTCGTCAATAAAGGTCATCAAGCCACAAATGTATGAGTGTATAATTCCTAACATGCCACATTCTTTGTTGTCACTTCATGGGAATGTTTCCTTAGCATATTTCCAAAGCACGCACCCTCTACACACATCATCATGTTCTGTGCCATGTTTCATAACCCTTTTTACTATCTCCCTCAGCATATTGAGTGCTCCATGGTGTAAATGTCCCATTCTCCTATGCCATAACTTATTCAATTCCTTCCCATTGCTACTATCACTGCCTATTAGTGCCATTTCACAATTGAGTTGCAACTTGTACAACTTGTTGCTTCAAACTCCAATATTTGTCACCTTCTTCCAGCTCGAGTGTTTGAAAAACAACTTCTTCCCTACGAAGTGGATATCATATCCCTTATCCTGTACCTAAGATACTAAAATTAGATTCATACACAATATTGACACATGAAATGAGTATATAACAATGGTACTTTCTCCTAACTCCCTCTGAAAATCGATGGCACCTCTCCCCACTAGAGTACACTTCGTTCTATTTTCCATCATAATCTAGAAGTCCATATGCTTCTCCTTGTAGCTAGAGAAATATTCTCTAACTCCTATCATGTGATCTAACAGTCCACTATCTATATGCCAGACACCTTGTGAAGTTGAGCTTGATAAGAAAGCAAATTCAACCTCAAATCTGAAAGACAGTTATGAAGCTCCCTGAATATCAAATTAATCCATGTCCATACCGGAGAATTTTGGGTATATTTTAGTGTGTTATTTCTCTTCCACTCGATGTCGATTCTACTATTAAACCCTTCTACACCCAAACAAGGAATCTTCCTATAAAAAAATTGAGTTGTAACTTCTCCCTCTTCCTACCGAAGTCACTCAACTAGAAAGCCAATTTTTTCTACTAACCTACACTTAAAAATTGAACTTCCCCAAGCAACTCGATCTGCCTGGTAGAGGCTCTGTGTAACCTCCAAAAATTCGTCATGTTTCTCCCTCTGAACAATTTTTTTTTTCTTCTGCTATCAAGCTTCCTCATCTGATAAAGCAAGCTCTAATACCATGTGAACATTTCAACTATTGTAGCAACTAGAAATTATTCTTCTAACTGTAAAATTAATTATGTAGTTTATTTTCTATGGAAAAAAATGAATAAAATCACAACTGCAATTTTCAGCATAAAAGTGTTGTGGAGAATAAAATGTTGGAAACTAAGAAATTCTATCACACACACAAGATTTAACATTGTTATTTTTGGATAGTTGTCCTTGGAAAAACCCAATGTGGGAAAACCAGTGCAGCAGATGAGTTTTAGATGAGAGTTTTATTATTATTCTTCAACAAGAATTATGAATATAGTAATTTGGATGCCAAACTGGAAATCTAGTCTAAGGGAATCATTGGAAAAAATATTGTGAGGATTTTTCCTCACGCCATAATTGATTTTATCTCCCGAGATTGGACCTTCAACAATTCATGCTTCTTTCCACATGAGCCTATGCTCAATGCTTGCAGAGGCCTTGCTTTTGATGCCTCCAAAAAATCTTGAAATCTATAGCTCTGCTTCTCTCTTGCTCTGGAACTGGTTAACTAGTATTCCTAATCAAAATACTGGACACCAACTACTAAATCGACTACTCCTCCAGCTAGGTCAAACTTCTCTGTTGTTTTTGCATGTGTGCAGTCCCTTTAGGAAAACTCACATCCCCTCAATATGACTCTTTCGACATTGGAAACCTCCACCAGAATACTACCTCACCCTTCTTCCACCCGCTACTCGATCTCTAGCTAGAATCGTCATGTTGAATCACTTTTCTATTGGAAAATCAATCTACCTAGATCACTAAGTGTCTGCACTGATGTATTCTTCCATCTACCAATCTACTTCCTTCTATATTCTTTAGTTGTAACTCCAATGGCCAATATTAAAACAAAATCAATGGTTGAGATCATATTGGATTGATTCGTGTGAGTTTCCAAATTATTCTCACCTTATCTCAATTAATTTTAATTAATTAACTCCTTTTCCTAAGTTTAGACTTAGGAAATAATTAAAAATAGGCTTATAATATAATTGAGACACTTCTAGGTGGAATTTCCAAAAACAATTTATGGGTTATGGAGAAATCTTGTGTTTAGCCTCTCCACAAAGTTTAGAGACAAGTACACCTCTGATGATATAGAAACTAATATTCTAGTCACTTTGCACCTTATCAAATCCTTTCTATATATGCAAGTGTTTTCATCTTATTTCCTCTTTGTGTTTGTAAGCCTCTTGAGATTTTTCGCCTTGGCTCCCACATCTAGTTCTACTATGTCCCCAGTCCCCTATCATCCACTTGTTAAACTTGTTTATAATCACTGGTACTCAACCATGACTTGCAATGCTAAGATTGTAGCTCTTGCTGGATTTTTACACCATTGTATTGTTCACACATAAGACATTCCAGGAAAATAAGAAAAGGCTACATTGGTTGATAATGATTTTTCCAGCCCTACTCTTTTTCCAACTTTAAAATATGAAGTCTACATGAATTCTGATGTTGCACCAACTTATGGCATTATTCCAAGGGTCAAGGCTGAATTTTTTCCCCTATAGAGGTTGGCAATTTTTGAATTACATGATTTGTCTATGTTTGATACCACATGTGAAGTTATGCGGTGCACCAAGTTTCTTATTAGTCTCTTGCATGGAGGATTGCTATGCCTTGACAAGGAGCATCCTTTGCATGTGGAATAGATTCACAAGCTGATTAGGTTGTCGAAAAGTGGCCTAGATGTTTCAACTACCTTTCATAATGTTTCAAAATGCAATAAGAAGAAGGAGGATGGAAATGTGTACCAAAAGTATGACACTGAATGGAAGGGCCATGGGCTACTCATTGGAAAAATTAATGATGAAAGAACCAAATTTTCCTACTACATCATTAATGGAAAGCTTATGTGTCATTATATAGAGGTTGAATGCACTTTGGACACCATATTGTTGCAGAAGCTTGTGTTTGGGGAGAACCCTTGAATTAACGCAACTATTTATTGCATGAACTATTTGAAGATTGTAAGGATGTCTATAAGTGAGCAAGATATTTTATTTATGGGTACTTGGTTATTGCTATTGCAATGCTAAAGTGGTGTACACCTGAAGGTACTAGAGATGTGGTTGAAATTCCAGACGAAGAACCTCTTACTCTTGTCTATGCTCCATGAAGGACATAGACTGATCTTACTAATCGAGAATTCAATGAGATGATGTTTGAGAAGTGGCATACCAAAATGTTCCATGCTACCCAAATATTGACCTAGGTTTCGAAGCTAATTTTGGAGAAGTATGCACATCAAATATAGTTTGGGATAAGTCATGGTCGTACATACCTTCGGCCTCAGACTACTGACCCTAAAAAATTCAATATGAGGTCATTGCCCTATTATATCTCTGAAGAAGCTTTCCATATGGAGGTGTTACCTTGGCTTGAAGTTCAATGCATACAAAAGGAAGGTGAAATTATTTATTCTCTAGATTCAATGCAACCTCATTGTTGATCTACGAATGTTGCGTCGTCTTCCAAGAAACACATGGATGATAAATAATGGGAAACCATCATTATGGCTCATCTTGAGAAGCCTACAACCAATAAAAAGTAAGTTTGTTGATAAAGTTGTTGCAATGCTCGGTGCTTGGAGATATGCTACTACAGAATATATTGATTTTAAAGCACACATTTTGCAAAAAGTATTAGAGTCAGGTCCTTCGTTTGAAGGAAATAAAGCAAAGTAGGGAGTAGATGAAGTAAGATAACATACAAAAGAAGCGTTGCAGAGGTAGCACAACCATAAACATAGCCGAGTGTGTAGAAAAAATATTCACTCAAGGGTGAGTCGATGGATTTTGGTTGGAGCTTGTTGGGTCCTTTGTTTTTGGATAATTTTGATCAAAAAAGGGTTGGAGGAAAGGCCAACGCAAGTAGAAAATTGAATAATCAAACATGTTGGAAGTGGATACTAGAAAAAGGGAAGCGACAGGAAGAAATCAGAAGCAATTATCTTGGAATTCATGGAAGCTAAAGAATAAGGATTCACATGTTGGATATTGAAAGAATTGAGATGATAAGGACAAAAGCACCCAAATTTTGTCAAATTGGACTAGATCCAAGGAATAGGATCAAAGTGGTAAAAGTGGACCATATCAAGCAAGTAGGATAAAGGAAGAAAATATAAAAAATTCTTATGGAGGATAATTTAGAGAGATATTCTTATAGTCTATGCCGAAATGTTGTCGGACTGAAGATATAACCTTCGTGGTTGTCTTTATATTATGAATTAGCTTTATTCAATTGTGCTAGGCTATATTTTCTTGATGATCTTGCATGTTGATGCAGATTTGCAATGTAATGGTCTTGTCCTATTAACAGAATGGAGTCTTGTAGGGTAACTTTGAGTATGAGTGTAAGGAATGAATGAATTGGATGTGCCCCTTTAAAATTTTGTTTTATAATGTAACTTATCTATTTATGTATTCACTGATATGAATATGTCTATTTTTCTTATGTATGGGTTCTTGAAGAATTCTACAATTGAATTAAATTATGTAATGAATGCCTTGTGTAATAAGTTGATCCATGATGCTGCCTCTTGATCCCTTCCATCTTAAATGTCTCGACATGCCTTAGGTGAGACTTTTCTCCCTCGCGGAGGAATGAAAAGGTTGTTGTTGCACTAGACTATACTGTAATTTTTTGCATACATGTTTACTAAGTTTAATTTTGTGCCAACAACATGTATGACTATTGTTAACCTTAGACAATGACGATCAACCATGGATTTGACTACCAGTTAACACAAGCACATTAGTAAATGTCGTCCATACAAGTCCATTGATTCCATTTTCCACCTTCTATAATGTATAAGTTCATATATATATATATATATAATATATATAATATATTATAATATATATATACACTATGTGGTTCACAGATGTTAGAGATCATAGACTGTTATGTCCATAAAATATTTGTACTAAGTAGATACACCTGAAGGGATCACTTTTTGCCAACTCAACCATGAAGCTTGACCCTGAGGGTCTTAGGAGAATTGAACCTGTAACCTTTCTATAGCAATGGTGCTTTAACAACTAGGATTTGACCAATTGAACTAACCCTCAAAGCTAATGTATAAGGTAATATGTTAATATGTATATTAACATATTATTAATGTATTATTTGTGTTAATGTATCAATTAATATTTAGTTATGTGGCAATTTATATATGCTACATTTTAGAGGTTTACTGGTCAAATTTTCCCCTTAAGATTTTGTGGGAATCACCCGTTTGATTGTAAGCTATATGCATATATTCAAAAATAGATTTTAAATAAAAAAATACTCAATTTGATTTCGTGATATTTTGATAATAACACTCTAAAAATATAACAATTAAATAATATTTTAATTATTAATACACTATTATTAAATAATATTATTAATAAAATTTATTTAAAACTTGAATCTTATTAAATATAAATTTGATATTAATAAATCATATTTTTACAACTTACCAATATTAATATTATACTAAAATATGTAGTTTTTAAATTAAAAAAAGAGAGTAGATGTATGGATGAGAATGAGGGAGGAAGGAATATTGTTCGTCGTTGTTACAGATAGAACACAAAATTGACCCAATACTGAAACCTAATCTATTTCGTTTCATTTCAATTCCCTTCTTTGTTTTGATTTCTCTTCCTTCTTTGTTTCTATTTCACGTGAACAGAAATGCTGGGAGACTAATGTGGTGTGTGAGAATATTGTTATATAACACTCATGACAATATCATGTTTTAATAATATAATTTAAATATCATTAATTGTTATTATATTTTCATTTTAGTTACAGATTTATCAAATATAAAAAATCAAATTTGTTTTAATACAATTTTTTTAAATAAAATATATTTTAGTTTTACATTTACATATATATATAATATGTCTAAATTGCATTTTTGGATGAATAAATGGATTTATTGTCTTAAAATTTGATTGAGTACATTGATTTTGTAGACTAAACAATTTAAACTTGCAATTCCAACAAATCTTTGCTATATTTTAACAAAATTAACTTCAAAATACCCTTAAAAGGGACCAAGGGGCCAAGATGTAGAATAAGAAGATTAGTTGAAACATTTTAACGATAAAAAATTATTCAATTGCTTTATATAATATATAATATTGTTTAGCCCCAAGGGTTAGCTCAATTGGTCGAGTCCCCATTGTAAAAGAACCTTTGCTATTTAGAGGTTATGGGTTCAATTCTCTCGACACCCTTGGGGTCAAGCTCCATGGTTGAGATCGATAGGAAGTGATCCCTTCAGGTGGATCTACCTAGTACAAATATTCTACGGAATATATAAGTATTTTATAATAACATATATAATATATGCATAGTTGACAATTAGTTTATATAATATATGAATATTTATTTTTTCAGACATATATAATATATACATATTTGACATTTAAATATTCTACTAAACATGAGATATATGTGCTTAATTTCTCTCCATACAAGGAATTATATTTACTCTCAATAGGCATTCCTCTGTGCAGTTGGGTTGGGCAGATTCAACCAATCACAGAAGCGTATTTTCGTCGTCCTTCTTCAAACAAAAAAATTACACATGGGCTCCATCTCCACCCAAATCTCGCATGTCGAATTGGAAGGCTCCTTTAACCTCCACCCACTCTCACTCAACCTATTGTTGTTCAATTCCAGCCATAGTAGGCTGGCGTAGTTGTTGTCTATTGGACTTTCATTTTCTAGACTTGTTACAAATCATTCTTCATGTAAGATTTATGGGTGATTCAACTAAGAAATCCTTATTGGAGAGGGCCATAAAAAATGGATGGTAAATATTGTATATCGAGAAAACCATAATGGAGAGGGCCACAAAAAATTGGAGGTTAAGTATTGTATATCCTTTATTTGATTGGAAGAAGTCTACATAGTTATAAATAAGAAGGTAGTTTTTCTAAAAACAATGTTTTGCATGTGATTGTAGCTTCAGGCATATTAATGTATCATAATTATATATTGTTGTCAATCATACTGGGACTAATATTTTGTTTTTTGAAATTGCCAAAACACATTATATGTGCCGAGGATGTTGAGAAATTGGGGGAAAGGGTGTTGGACATGCCAGAAGATACAATTGTAGATAACTAGGGATTGGTTTACACTACCACCCAATATGGGTGGAAAAAACTTATGCATTCAAATGGGACATGGGAAGACTCAAAGATGGTTCGAAGAGCCCCTCTTGACCTCATTGTGAGCAAGAGTGGTGATGTTCTTGTTTGTATTCCCAACCAGGTAAGAGTTTGTGTCTTCACTATTTTATGTTGGTTTAATAGTCCCCACTTATTTTGGTAAGGTAAAGTGAAAAATTCAAATTGAATTTTGGATATTTCATATTTATTCAAAACCCCTGAAGCATAGGAAAAGTTATTCAAAAACCCTCAAAACCCCTAAACCATAGAAACATTTATTAAATATCCTCAAACCCCCTTAAGCATAATTTTTTTTATTAAAAACCCTCAAACTCCCTGAATCATAGAAAAAATATGTCCTTGGAAATTTATCCATGAAACCATACTTCACATCTAATTTCCTTCCAAATTTACTCCTGAAATTTCACTAAAAAAAGGAAAATATGACCAGTTTTAAATAAAAAATACCATACTTGAATAAATATCCCTTGGTTTTGGGCAAACCTAAATGGGTTTGTACTACTGTGAGATTTTATACGTCTTGAATTTATATGAGAAAATTTGTGTGCATGGTCTATACCCATGTGAATCTCGATTTGATATCAATAATGTTACACTGCATATTTCAAATATAAAATATTGAAGTTTAAAGGGATTTCTTCTACTATATCATTTGATTTCCTTGTTGGTATTTTTGCTCTTGCTAAAGGGGTCTATCGTAAATCTGAAATCTTTGACGACAAGAGTAAGGGGTTAGTTCCTTCTCGATGGAAGGGGATATGTGAAACTAGTACAAACTTTAGTGAAACTCACAACGACATGTACCTCCATTAATATCCATTTTAGGAGTCAATGTCTTTTCCAAAATTATTGATCATGATGCTTATAATGTTTTGTCTATATGTCCGCTTTATGGCTTCTCAAATGATTCTTGATTACAATGTTAAAGAAATCCATGTTCCTTCTTTTTTTAATAATTTTTACAAAGAGGATAGGATTCTGTTGTAGCGGCTACAACCACCCTCGAAAATTTTTCGTTAGCCTGTTTTGGAGCCTCCCTACCAACCTTTCACATCAGCTTGCTTTACTTCATCAAGATCACAAGCTTCAATGTTTTTCTTGCTTAAGAAAGCCTATCAATCACAGTTTGATGCACTCCCCTCACAGGCTGTTCACTCGGACTTAGTCCAACTACAAGCTGAGTGGCTTCCCTAAGAAAATTGTGCAATCCTATCTGGCAGCCTATTGGGCTCCAAGATTGCACAATTCTTCCAGTCAACACTCCCAGTAGGAATTGTGTAATTTTCCTTAGCAGGGATTCTCAACCTAGAATTTGCACAAATCTGGGTAGCAGTCAGCTTCTCTGCCCAGAAATTGTGCAAACCCCTTGGGAAGCTAGCCCAGCTCCCAGCCAAAAATGCACATTTTTCTCCACTAGTCGAGCAGTCTCTTGCATGTGAAGCTGAGTTGACCGGTTCCCTCCATGACCAAGCAAAAGAGGCTTACATGCATGGGTTTCTTCTCCCAAGGAAGCATGCAAAGGCATCCCTTGTTTCAGGGACATTTGTTTAGTAGTTCGAGGTTACATGTAAGGATCATTTCATAAACCTCCCACCAAGTGTTGCTTTCCCTAGATTTGTGGCATGCGCTTCATAACCTCAATGTTATCAAAACTCATCAACTGGACATTGCAGAGCTCATTCCTCACACCAATCTTGCAGCTCTGACATCCCACATGACATCTAGGAGCAATCAACACATTCAACTAAGTTGTTTTGGGGTAAGCTCGCTTTCCATGCCTTGTGTTTCATTTCAATTGCTTTTTGTCTTTTTTCTTGTGTGAGTACTATTTTCTTGATTTCTTTGAACGCTTGCCATTTTTTACATGTATACTAGCTTTTCCTAGCACTGTTTTAGTTTTCATTGCTATCTCATTGTTGTTGCATGCATGAAACTATTTTTCACCAACGGTTGCCGATTCAACGACTCGCCTCACCCACATGCATGTTATTCCATTTTCTGAATTTGTCATTCACCATTTGCATGCATGACCATTCACTTATTCTTACACTTAGTATCAGCATGCATTCACACTCACAGTCACTTTCAGTTGCCCGTCGACGAGTCTAGCCAAACTCGGCCTAGATTTTGCCTCACCAAGATAGAATTGTGCAATCCTAAGAGGGAAGGATCTGCCTTCCTCTCCAGAAATGCACATTTCTATCCAATAGCTATTCCCCATGCCTTTTTTGCACAATCCTAAGGGATAGTGATTGTTGGCCAAGAAAACTGCGCAATTCAGTCACTGAGCCTGCATCCATTGCCTATTGAGATTGTGCATTGTGGAATCCTAATAGTCAGCAACCAGATTGGATTGTGCATTGCACAGTTCAAACAGTCAGTCGGTCTCCCAGTAGCCCATACTATGATTTGTGTAGTCTTGGCAGTCGGTCTCCCGACCTCCTGGCTGAAATTGCACAACCTTCATGATCAGTCACACAAGTATGTCGTATGTCAGTTCTCAAGTTCATTTTGGTTTTCAACTGGAAGATTTATTGCCACGAGTGTTGTCATGCATCCAATCCAGGTATTGCAGGTGTTTATTTGCCTCTCAGTAGTGTAGGTACAATGGTTTCTAAGAGAGCAGAGTCGAAGACACCATTCAGAGCACACCTAGAGATGCAGTTGATCAAAGGTTTATGAGCTTGCCCACGCATGAGGATATCAAGTTGTTTGTAGACAAGAACATAAAGATATCACAGCAAGCAACATCATGAAAATCAGTTGAAGGTAGCATACTGAATGTAGGGAATACAATGAATGCAGCAAACACAGCGAATGCAGTGAACACAACAAATGCAGGGAATGCAGCGGATGCAATGGCTGTAAGAGGAAGGTTATTGACAACACAGAGGTGGAAAAAATTTTCAATATTAAGAAGATCCACTAATAATGAAAACAAATTTGAAGACTCAGGCTATGAGATGATGGTGCGACATGAAGATCGCACGAAGACAGAGAATGGAATAGAGAAGGAGTTGCATGTGTTGAAGTAACAACTAAAGAAGAACATGAAGCTACATAGAAAGACGAATGAGTTGCAACAGGATCAGGAACAACAGTGAGCACAACATGCACTCATGTATGAAACTGTGTCGGTACAAGTTAAATATCCATCCCAACAGCTAACACGGAGTAGACATGGTGAGCAATGTTATTGATCGCATGCAAGGGATTGAGTAGCATGCATGTCATTGTGCCTATGCATGCAATCCAACCCATTCAACACACTCACCAAGGTGAAGATAAGAAGAAAGTCCAGCTGGAGATGTACATGTACTTCGGCAAGTTGACGCACATCACCACTAGCACACACTTGAAGATCAGCACAGACACTATGCATCTATTTTTTGCCAGTTCATCTGCACCCCATAAGACCATGCACATGTTAGTAGATGAGTTGGATGAAGGGGGAAAACCAATGCACTGGTTGCAATGGAGGCAAGAGTTTTCTTCAACAATATGTCACCATGAGGTGCATACACACCATCACAGATGACCAAGATTGGAATCAGCTCACCACCTTCACCATCACAAGCATGTCAAAGATTTGGTCTCATCATAGCAGACCGAATGTCATTGATGTCTTGCATGGCTTGCTCAATCCATGTTGTCTCACATGAGTACATGTGCATTGTAATGTTGATAGTTGGATATAAGTCAGTATTACATTCATAGAGTAGGTGAAGAGTCATGAGGGTAGTTGAACTGTCACAAAGGGGAATGTCAAGGGTCACCCCAAACTTTGCTATAAATAGTCCTTTATAACTCATTGTAGAGGCTTTTGGTCAACGAAGATTCTGATAAGGCTATCTTGAAGAGATCTTGGAAAGTGTTGTAATGCGTCTTGGCTTCTCCACTTCACAGAGTTAGTACATCTCTTTGGAGGAGCAGTTGGATGTGGCTGTAACATTCCACTTTTGGGGCTGGTGGGTTTACATGGATGTATTATATGATTGGGACTTACACTTCTTTATAAAATAAGAGCCAACACATTTTCATGCATATGTTGTTATTGTAGTTGGACTGCTCTAGTTTCTTAGAAATATATATTGGTTAACTTACGTATTTGTGTATGAACTGCTTTGTATGCAATTATATGAATCTTGTTGCAAATGTGTTTTTGGTTTAACCATCACTTTGGATTGTCAACTAATTTCCTGTCTAGCTTGTGATGCATCTTCACTTGTGTGTTCCCTTCTCAGTTGAGTACTGCTACAGGTTGCTAAGGGGCACACTCATCTTAGCCCCCATGTGTTGGAACCTCTCATTCACCTTCCTTGACTCACTGCAGCGGTCACACCCTTGCTACTGACATGGTTATCTTAGTTACCTCTATGCGGCATTGCAATCAAGGCATTTCTTTACGGCCCACTGCTGGGACTCCTACACCAAACAATATGAGCTCTAATTGGGACTTCTTACTGGGGAGATCCCCTTACATGTTGGCGGGTCCAGCACTGCCAATATTTTGGCACTAGAAGGAGGGCCAGATGAAAATCTGAGTCCTCACACCTGTTTTGAATCTCCACACATCTATCATGGCTAACTATTGAGTTGCTCTTCTGAAATGTATGTCTTATGGAAACAATTTCATCATCTCGAAAAAGCTCTCGGATAACTTGTCTCACAAAACATTTGATGGTGGAGGCTACGTATCCTTGGTAAGGCACACGGTTAGCATTGTAGGCTCATCTGAAAGACATAGATTCTTTGAAGAATACATGAATTGTGCACTGTTCATCTACATGCTTCACGAGCACCCAATGCATTGGTGTGCCACTCTATTGGAAAAATACATTCATTCTCTTGCTCATTTGGTCATAGAGATAGACCATGCTTTCAATCACTTTGACTATCAAGATCTCAACAAAGAAATGTTAAAATTACAAAAAACACCCGATGAATCTGTTGTACCATTTTGCATGCGCTTTTGTAATATTGCATACCAATTCTTGGAAGATGATATTGATTGGGAATTTCTTGATGGAAGATTTAAGTATCTTCTTCACATATCCGAACGCCACGCAACACACTTTGGTGATGGAGTTGCACAATTACAATAAGGCACAGTTGATGTCACAAGTGACTGTTCACTTTCACCAGCGTAGAGGGATGTGGGAGATCATACACAAACCTCAATTCAACTGTCGCACTCTCCCACCCCACCTTCTCTTAAGATTTGCACAGATTTGACTTGCAAGCCTGTTGGTTGTCACGTGGACTCTTCCCCTCGACCTTTGTCCTCTCGTTCTATTGATCTTTCGGATTGTAGTGTCCTGTGTTCTTCCATTCTAGACTCCTCACTTGCTATGAACAAGGAGCAATCTTTTGACAGAGTTGGTGTTATGTAGCCAATCTGTGCCATCATTCATGATGAGTGTGTGCCAGAATCTAAAGAATATCCCACGGTGAAGGATGAATCCCTTCCAACCGTGCCTCATCCACTTCATCCTGACATCCCTTGTGATTATAACACTGCTTATTTCTCCTATGAAAACTCATTTCCAGATGCTTCTACTTCTAATCATTCACAGGGAAGCTAAGATGTCAGTCTGTCATTACAGTGCAGAGAGGACACATATTCCTTGGAAAAACTGTTCAATTTGTCATCTATCTTTATTGAACACATACAGGGTGAACATCTTTGCTTCTCATCTACCCCTCTACTTGATTCATCAAATTATGAGGATGACAACAAACATCCTGAATTTTCTGATCTTGGTTTTCGTGATCTATTCACTTCCTCATCCGATCATGATGATGATTTAACCGTTGTTAATATATCCAAGACACTGGTCTATGATGATATATCTGTCAACGAAGTCAAAAACCCCCAAACTATTGAGGCACTTAAGCCTGGGCTGCTGGTTATGTCAGGCCCTCACTATCCTGAAGTTGGTTTCACTTTCGGTCAGGAAATTGTTGAAACACTCAAGGCTCCTCATCACTCTCTGCTTTGCATTGAATATCAACCAAATACCTAGATTGCGCTTCCTCCACTCAAACTACACGATCCCATTGCTCATGCATTAGAGGAATCTTACCCAGCAAGCACACATGCACAACACAAGTGGTCTACCTTTCTCACGTTTGCTTGCATGACACAATCAAGAGATTGCATACACTCAACATCTGCATGCAGTGTAGCACAACTTCATGGCATCACCATAGAATGCATGTCATGCACTTTCACTCATCTTTGTTCCATGGTCACTTCTAAGCTTGGAGTGTGTTTTTCTTCACTGTTTCATCTTTCTTGTTTGTTGGTTCACACAACTGTGTTGTTCGCAAACCATTCCTTCACCAACATGGGTCAACCAATGCACTGGTGGCTGCAATGGAAGTATCACTTCACATGAGATGACCCATGCACTATTAGCTAGAGTAGGAGTAGTGTCTGCTTTTGAGTTGTTTGCTTGCACACTTGTTTGCTTGTTTTGTTTGTTTTTTTGTCTGCTTGCTTGTTTTCCTACCTGCTTTGCTTTCGCTTTTGCTTCTGCTCTTACTTTGCCTTGTTGTTTGTTATTTCGCTTGTTTCGTCTCGCCAAGGTAGTTTCGCATGAAACCATGTATGACTCTTGAAGCAAGTTGGGTAAAGTACAAGAGGCCTTGTTCTGCTATCACTACTTTCTTATCTGTTATCCTACCTCTGTATGAAGAACTTGTTACTTTCAGTCCATGATATGTCGATGGAAAATACGTACTCTTCAAAGTGAACCTCAATGAAAACACAATGCTTGCATGCTAACTAGTGTCGCCTACTCTAGTTGGTTGTTTTTGGGTTAAACCTTGTCAACTCAGTCAAGTAGAGTAAGGTGAGGAGGAAAACCTTAATAGGAACGTCATAGGTATAATAAACTACTTCTGCTGGAACAACCTCTTATGCTCTCAATAAGTCGGGGTCACTCTTTCGCCTCTGAAATGAATAAGTGCTATGCACAATTATGAAAATAAAAATTGAAAAAAGTGAAAAAGTTTGAAAAATTGCAAAATGAATCAAGCGAATGAAGAGAAAGGCTTCCTACGTGGAGAGGTAATGCAAGTAACTCTGTCGTGGTACTGACCAGGCTTGCTGGTAGCGGAGCCATGCTTGTGTTCCTATGTGACTCCACCGGGGTACTGTCTAGGCCTACTGGCAGTGGAGCAACACTAGAGATAAAACTAAGACTCTGACAACTATACTGCTTGTGCACGTATATACCCCTGAACCCCAATCGAAATAACTGTGTTGTCTTGGCTTGGAATGTGTGTCAGTCGACGAAGAGCTTGGCTTGGAATGTGTGTCAATTGACCAAGAGCTTGGCAGATGCTACATTTTATAATCAAGCTAGTGTAAAACCAAGATGAGTTGAGAACTGAACAATAATTTTGAAGGTGTTAGACTTGATTTTTAAGAAAATGGTCCATTCAAAGAGCTAGAGCTCTACCAGTGTTTCACCAAGTGTTGTAGCAGCTATAACCACCCTCCAAAATTTTTCCTTATCTTACTTTGGAGCCCCCCTACCAACATTTCAGATTAGCTTGCCTTACTTTGTCAAGTTCACAAGCTTTAGTGTTTTGCTTGCACAAGACAGCTTGTCAATCACAGTTAGATGCACTCCCCTCACAGGTTGTTAGCTTGGACTTAGTCCAGCTGCAAGCTGAAAAAATTCTCCAAGAAAATTACACTTTTCTGGAGGGAAACCAGCCTTCCCTCCAAAAAGTACGCAATCTTGTTTGGCAGCCTACTGGGATCCAAGATTGCGCAATTCTACCAGTCAACACTCCTAGTAGGAATTGTGTAATTTTCCCCAACAAGGCTCCTCAGCCTAGAAGTTTTACAAATCTGGGCAGTAGCCAGCTGCTCTGCCTAGAAATTGTGTAAACCCCTTGGGCAACCAGCACAACTCCTAGCCAAAAATGCACATTTTTCTATAGCATTCGAGCAGTCTCTTGCATGTGCAACTGAGTTGACCGATTCCCTCTATGACCGAGCAAAACAGACTTACATGCATGGGCTACTTCTTCTAAGGCATCATGCAAAGGAATCCCTTGTTTCAGGGACCTGTCACCTTTGTTTAGCAGTTGGAGGTTACATGCGAGGATCATTTCAGAAACCTCCCACCAAGTGTCGCTTTCCCTAGATTTGTGGCATGTGCGTCACAACCTTGATGCTATCCAAACTCATCAACTGGATGCTACAGATCTCATTCCTCACATCAACCTTGCATCTCTAACATCCCACATCACATCTAGGAGCAGTCAACACACTCAACTAAGCTGTTTTGGGGTAAGCTCGCTTTCCATGCCTTGTGTTACATTTTTGTTGCTTTTTGTGTTTTCGCTTGTGTGAGTAATGTTTGCTTGATTTCTTTGAACTCTTACCATTGTTTACATGTATATCAGCTTGTCCTAGCACTGTTTCAGTTTTCATTTCTATCTCATTATTGCTGTGTGCATGAAACTGTTTTGCACGAACAATCACTGATTTGTGACTTACCTCACCCGCATGCACATTGTTCCATTTTCTGAATCTGTCATTCACCATTTTCATGCATGATCATTCACTTATTCTTACACTTAGTATTAGCATACATTCACACTCACAGTCACTTTTAGTCTCCCATCAGTGAGTCTGGCCAACCTCGGCCTGGATTCTGCCTCACCAAGACAATATTGCACAATCTTGAGAGGGAAGGATCTGCCTTCCTCTCCAAAAATGCACATTTCTTCCCAGAAGCTATCCCCCAAGCCTTCTAAGTGCAATCCTGAGGGATAGTGACTATTGGCCAAGAAAATTGCGCAATGCAGTCACTGAGCTTGCATTCCATTGCCAACAGAGATTGTGCATTTCACAATCCCAACAATCAGAAGCTAGACTAGACTGTGTAGTGTGTAGTTCAAACAATCAGTCAATCTCCCAGTAGCCCATACTGTGATTTGTTTAGTCTTAGTAGTCGGTCTCCTAACCTCCAGGCTGAAATTGTGCAATCTTCATGATCAGTCACATAGGTATGTTGCATGTCAGTTCTCAAGTTCATTTTTGTTTTCAACTGACATATTTCTTGCCATGAGTGTTGCCATGTCTCCAGGTATTGTAGGTGATCATTTTCCTCTTAGTAGTGTAGGTACAATGGTTTCCAAGAGAGAAAAGTCGAAGACACCATTCGGAGCACACCTGGAGATGTAGTCAATCAAAGGTCTATGAGCTTGCCCACTCACAAGGATATCAAGTTGTTCGTAGACAAGGACATAAAGGTATCACAACAAGTAGCATCATGAACAACGATTGAAGGCATCATACCGAACGTAGAAAATACAACGAATGTACCAAATGCAGTGAATGTAGTGGATGCAATGAATTGAAGAGGAAGGTTGTTGATGACACAGAGGTGAAAAAAAGTTGCAAAATCAAGCAGATCCACTGATAATGAAAGCAACTTTGAAGACTCAGGCTATGAGATGACGACGCGACATGAAGATCGTGTGAAGACAAAGAATGGAATAGAGAAGGAGTTGCATGTGCTGAAGTAGAAACTCAGGAAGAACATGAAGTTGCACAGACAGATGAATGAGTTGTAGCAAGATTAGGAACAACAATGGGCACAACATGCACTCACGGATGAAAATGCACCCATACAAGTTAAAGACCCATCCCAGCAACTGACACGGAGCAAACATGGTGAGTAGTGTTATTGATCGCATGCAAGGGATTGAGAAACATGCATCTCATTGTGTGCACACATGAAATCCAACCCATTCAACACACTCACCAAGGTGAAGACAAGAAGCAAGTCCAACTGGAGTTGTACATGTACTTTGGCAAGTTGATGCACATGACCAATAGCACACGCTTGAAGATTAGCATGGACATTATGCATTAATTTGTTACCAGTTCAGCTGCACCCAATAAGACCATGCGCATGTTAGCATACGAGTTGGATGAAGGGGCCAAACCAATGCATCGGTTGCAATGGAGGCAAGAGGTTTGCTTTAGCAAGATGTCACCATGATGTGCATGCACACCATCATGGTTGCAATGGAGGCAAGAGGTTTGCTTTAGCAAGATGTCACCATGATGTGCATGCACACCATCATGGATGACCAAGCTAGGCATCATCTCACCACCTTCACCATCAGAAGCATGTCAAAGAGTTGGTCTCATCATAGCAGACAAAGTGTCAATGATGTCTTACATGGCTTGCTCAATCCATGTTGTCTCACATGAGTACATGTGCATTGTAATGTCAAAAAGGGGAATGTCAAGCACCCCACCCTTTTCTACAAATAGTCCCTCATAACTCATTGTAGAGGCTTTTGGTCAACCAAGCTTCTGATAAGGCTATGTTGAAGAGAGATTGGACAGTATTGTAACACACCTTGGCTTCTCCACTGCACGGGGCTAGTACATCTCTTTGGAGGAGCAGGAAAATGTGACTGTAACATTGCACTGTTGGGGATAACCGTTTTACATGGATGTATTGTATGATTGGGACTTACACTTCTTTATATTATAAGAGCCAAAACATTTTCATGCATATATTGTTATTGTAGTTGGACTGCTCCGGTTGCTTAGAAATATATGTTGTTTAACTTATGTATTTGTGTATGAACTACTTTGTATTCAATTATATGAATCTTGTTGCAAATGTATTGTTGGTTTAACCATCACTTTGGATTGTCGACTGATCTGCTTTCCAGCTTGTGATGCATCTTTGCTCATGTGTTCCCTTCTCAATTGAGTACTTCTACAAGTTGCTAAGGGGCACACTCATCTCACACCCCATGTGTTAGAACCTATCATTCACCTTCCTTGATGCACTGCAGCGGTCACACCCTTGCTACTGATAGAGTTATCTTACTTGCCTCTTTATGACATCATGGTCAAGGCATTGCTTTACGACCCACTGCTGGGACTCCTACACCAAACGATCTGAGGTCTAATTGGGACTTCTTATTAGGGAGATCTCCTTACATGTTAGCGGGTCTAGCAGTGTCAACAGATTCTTTACTACTTACATAATGTTGTTCACACTAACAGATTTCAGGTCTGTCTCAACATGGTAAACACAAGGACAACCAACACTTCTCACAATCCTTGATTGAGTAAGCGAATTTTGGAGTATAGGTTGAATTTTCAAAGACGTATTTGTGGTTTTATTATATTCATCCTGATAATAATAAAAAGTGGTAGAGCTTCCATGTGGTGTACTACCTATTGTTGGATTTATTTGTGGTTTATTTTGTCTTTATGTTTATTATACTTAGTTTTTTCTTCTACTGAAAACAAAAATAATACAACAGGCTAAGGAGAAGAACAAGCCTATCTATTTTTGCTTATAGTTTGTTGTTGGTTGTTAGAACCCAACTCCATTGTAGGATATACATGCATAAAAAAACAATACCCTTACTATCTATATTCATAGTATCAAGATTTCACATTTTATAGGAATCTTATTGGAAAGTACCCCTCCTAAGAATTGCTTCACAAAATTGAAGTTTCACTATCCAATGTGTTGTTTGCAATAGGAAATTGACTTGTGCTAAATAGTTAATAAAGGGGTATGATGCTACAAATGGGCCTTTAAATATGTCTGGAACTAGTGAATTTATTTCTCCATGAGATAAATATGGACATGGTACTCATACTTTGTCTACAACAAGTTGGAACTTTGTGAAAAATGCATGTATAACAGATATGCAGAAGGGATTGCAAAAGGAGGAGGTCCTCATACCAGAGTTGCAACCTACAAATTTTGTTGGCCTCCAAATACAAATGGATGAGAATGCTATCATGTAGATATTGTTGCTACACTCGATGTTGGGGTACATGATGGAGTTATGTGTTCTCCATTTCTATTAGATGTGACTATCCTCTTTCTAATTATTTTCAAGATGGAATTGAAATTGGAACATTCCATGCAATCCACAGAGGAAAGGAAGTTGTATGTTCCATTGGAAATGGTGTTCCTACTCTATGGACAATTTCAAATGTGGCACCATGGATCATAACCATGGGAGAAAGAAACATTAATGCACAATATCCTTCAAGTGTAGCTATTAGTTTTAGTCCAAGGAATGAAAAGCTACATCTCTCTATGATGATGAGTTTTAACATTTTTTATATAATAATGTTGCAATCAACTTTGCTTCCTAGGATCTCGAGGTGGTTCCTTCAAAATTTGAGTTATATATATTTATCTAGTGTAAAATTCCAACACAATTATTATTCAAATGGTAGTACCTATCTTTACCCATGAAAATCCTTTGGAAACTATTTACCCATCAATAAACGGTCCATTAGTAGATTATGTTGAAGCTTCATGAGCAATTAAAGATGGATCTCATGTTTGAAGAAGTAGAATTTAGCAATAAATATTTTTTGGCCCTATCCTCTATAGTGGGCTATTAGAGCTAGCCATTATGCCTTAGCCAACAAATCACATGCTAAAAAAGAAGCCTCCTGAATACATATGATGTGAAAATATGGAATGGTAAAGGGGATATTGTATGACCCAGGAAGATAGTTGAGCATGCTTCAAATAGGTTGGTTGTCCATATGCTCATGAAGTTGATGATTATGAAGATAAAAAGTATGTAAGAGTGGATGATTGGGAACACATTGAGGAGGCAGGAAAATGCCTCAACAAACAATGCTTCAATTGCACTAATAAACAAATCCAAATCCCAAAACCTTATGCATCACCAATACAAATGACCATTCCAATTGGTAATATTCCTTTTGAATGTCCTTAACGATGATTCTTTGTGGAATTTTCACTTTTTGGCATCCTTCCCTCATTGTTTGGTTAGATTTCTGTGTATGCCATCCTGAAGCATAAATAAGTTGAAATCCTTTCAATATTCTTACAAAATGATAGTAATATGTGGTTCTACTGTTCCTCTCACTTGTGTCTGTTATTTATAACCAAGCTCCTTTCTCATTCCAATTCTGGGTTGCTTTTCAAATTTGGTTTGTCTCAAATGTTTAATACATCCATCTCTAGACCACTTTAGAACATAGCTTAATTAATTTTAAATGCATACCATGTGCATCAAACCTTTGTTAAATGCAAAGAATGGGGAAATGTATGGGAAAAGGAAGGAAAACGGCTTCCTTTTGGGTGTCCCACCATCTCATAGGGGTGTTTTGTTTTATGACTATGAGAAAAGGATATCGATGTTTGGAGACTTGATAACAAATTGTTTATGTTTTCACTTGCCTAGCAAGCTTATGAATGGTTTGTGTAGTTTGATTCTTAGCCATTGTGGTGGTTTTTCCAAAAAACGGAGCTGACTTCAAAATGGTTATTATGAGATAACCCCCTCAACTTTATCATGCAAGAAGTAAGTCTAGAAGGCCACAATGTTTTGTCAAGGTGGTTTTACAAAGGAAACATTTTGAACACAATTGAAAAGCTAAAATGTATTTTCTATGGATTGTTCATTTACAAAGTATGTATTTGAAAATTTCTTGACTTTGCAGATATTGGTGATTTCAATATAATTGTTGGACAAACAGGGTCATATTTTTTCCTTTTTATAAATAATTTATCTGCTTTGGTCACAAATTGGTAATTTTTTATCATGCATATGCATGCATCAAGTTTATTTTTTTTATATCCATATCCTTGTCAGAAATCAACCGAGATTTTCTTTAGTTTATAAATCTTGAAAGAATAACTTTGGCGTAAATCACATGCAGACAAACATTTGTAAACGCGTTTCGAACCAACTAATGTGGTTCATCGTCAGGACAAGTTGAAGAAACAGATCCAACTTAGCATGTTAAATAGTCTGAGCAGAGACTCCAACGGCTAAATTTGAACTATAGGACCCATGTCAAATTATTATATTTAATATTAATTATTAATTTAATATTATTATTATTCATAATATTAATATTATTAATATATTATTTTATTTAATGGAAATAAGTAAAATGAGGTAAAAATAAATAAATAAGTGAATAGTATTAAAAGTAAATTATTTATTTATTTAAAATAACATTAGGTCGTGTAAAATAAAATAATTCCATGGTTTTAAATTTAAATTATTTATTATTTTATTTAAGGAAATAATTCAATTAGTTAAATATATAAATAAATAAATAAACTAATGGTTAGTTTAAAAATGATTTATTTAATTATATACAATATTATTAATATAATAATATATAATATATTATATAATTTAATAAAATAATAATATATAGGTTGTTAGGATAAATCACAGAAGCCTCAATTCATAAATCTTCTTAACGCAAAGAAATTATGATCTATTCCTAACTGTGTGTAGGTAACGAACCACTCAAGGGTTTTTCTAGAATTTTAATTGGTCTCAGCATGATGCTGGTAATTTTTCCTATCTTTTCCCATTAAGAAGGCACAATATTTGTATTGACCTTTTTTTGGAAATTTAGTAATAAAACAATTTATTTAATAAAATTTGTGGCTATGATTTCATCATTTTGTATCAATGCAAGGATAAAGAGACAAGATAAAAGGAGGAGTGAAGATATAGAACATGAGTTTCCAATTAGAAAAAGAATTGCATAAACTATTACATATAGATTATGTATGAACTGATGTTTCATGTGTGGGTTTTTGCTGGTTGTTGCATATATTAACACATCAATATGACTTGGGTTGGGTACATGGTAGGTACAAATTGGATCGAAGCTTGGACAGTGGGAAACTAAGTATTGAGTGAGAGTTGAATTTTGGAATGTTGTTTATTGCTTCGAGTAAATATGCTACAACCTGGAGCTTAGAATATACATGGATGTTTTCATAGCATAATGGAAAAATAAATTGATAGCATGGATGTGTATCCTTATGTTCCCACATATACATATATATGGTGTAGCTCTAGTGGAAATGAAAAGTGTGAATTGTAGTTTTAATTGATGTAACAATTAAGGAGAATGTTGGGTATTTTTGACATGCTTCGTGGTTGAAATAATTGTCCCAACATGGAATCCTATGCTACATTCAATATTCCTGTAGTGATCTCCATTTTAAGTAGGCTTTCTTGTGTAAACCTAAAGTAGTTCATAGAAAATATTGAGAGCTCTTAAGGGTTACATGATTAAAAGAGTGTGACATTATGATAATTTCCCTCACTCACAAAAGCATGTCATTGAGAATTCCTAATGGTGTGAATTTTGATGATTGTTGCTTGCAGGTAGAAGAATACACACATCCTTTAAGTAGAGAATCATATAACATAATACAAAAATATAGCTAGTTAGAAGATATTCTATGATAAATTACTCTTTTGTTGATTTCTTTTCTATTTTTTTCTTTTGTAAATCACAGCTGAAAGAATGGACGACACTAATAAGCCAATTATGAATTCATCACTACAAAGAGTAGGTCCTTTTAACTAGGTGCAGGTCATGTCAATTCTAATGTGGTTGGAAATCCTAGTCTGATCTATGATATATTAGTCAAAGACTACTACATATTCTTTTGTAGCTTGAATTACAATTCAATAGAGATCAAGGCCATAACAGGGAAAAAAATTTCTTGTCTGACACACTATTGAGAAGTGTAGCAAGAAAGTCTCAATTTGACTTAGCCTTGGTCAAATTGAGTAAATTCAAAGTTTCCACATCAACACACAACTTGGAGGTAGTTAATTGAGGTTACATGGCTCTTGTCACTCAGTTAGCTCAGTAAATTTGAGTTAGAGGGCTTGGAGTTCAGTTATGCATGTGTGATTGCTAATTTGTGGCAATCTAGTTCAGTTATTTCGATTTGTATCAAGTTAAACTAGTTCTAGCTGTTGATAGAAGTAGTTGGACATCAGTTGTGCAGTGGGAAAACAATCACACTAAGTGATCATCCAATTAACTGATCAATCAACCAGAAATAGCTCATGCATGCAAGGAATTTGAATTGCTCAACTGTGGGGGAGATTCCAAGGCAATGTAACAATAGTTGTAGACTAGTTTTAAGTGTACATGTGTTACATGTAATCAATGATCAATCCTTGGGAATTGTACAATCATTTTGGAGGAAATTCCAAAAGAATAGGGGTTAATTTCCTTAGGATTTGTGCAAGGAAATAGGAGCTCAGGTGGGGGTAGAAATTTGTTAGAAAATTAGAAAGGAAAAAAACTTTTCTCTTATTGATAATTACTCATGATACATTTGAGTTCTTATTATATTCTTTTATGTTATTCTTTTATCTTAGTTTCATCAATAAATTACCAAAATAATAACATGAAGAACAAGTACACTAGATGTAGGCACTATGCCAGGTCTAAAACCCATCTATAGGGGAAACCCCAGTAAAAACCTCTTCCTTTGATAGATTGAAAATTAGATAGACCAAGAGCTTAGACCAACAAACTTCCTCCTTCACCAAGTCATCCTTCCAATTAAATTCAATAATCTTCAATAGTCTCTTCCTATCCAACAAATTCAACCCAACAAAATCCCAAAAATTTCACCCCTCGACAACACAGAATTTTGGCCTAGCTTCACTACTGCAGTTTTGTCCCCTCTAGTAGCTTAGAAGATTCACACATGCAAGAGAGAGAGAGAGAGATAATTTCGAATTCTTGTGCTTCATAGAGACCTCCTTCCCTTTGTTATCCTTCTTCTTCTTATCCCTTGAATTTCACACTTTTTTTTGCCTCAGAAATTGTAGATCGAACTTGATGAGTGAGTGCTCCAAATGAGGTGGAATTTCTACATTTATATATTTGTTTCCCCTCAATTAGGCCAACTTGTCCAATTTGAGGCTGACTTGGTGGAGGAGGCCTAATTGACCTATTTTATATTAAAATAAATTTATTTCTTAACAAATAAATCCCAAGAAGGGTCTGCTACAATATGACATAGACAAGGACACTTGAAATAAACACTAGAATTCTACAATGGAGGCTTTGACCTATAAACAATTGACCCAAGAATGAATCTCATGCTTTAATAAGTAAATTTCATTAATAATAAAATTTATTTTCTTTCTTTTGACAAATACATTACATCGGTCGTGGGGGTTTGGTCTAGTGGCAAGCGGATGATTTGATAAGTCGTTCGTGCAGCTATGTAGGTCACAAGTTCAAACCCCAAGAATACTCGAGGGATGTTCAAGGCGGCCTAGGCGAACCCTCCTAGAGGTAGCCAATGGGATTCGACCCCGTGTAACGCGAGTACGATACCACTGTCATTGTTGATTCCTCTAGTATAAAAAAAAAATACATTATATCATTCAACTTAAATATAATTATGAAGACCAACATTAGTTACATTCTTCAACACTCCCTCTTAACTAGGGACGTATTCACAATTACATATATATAGAGAGAGACATGGAAGATCTCAAAATGAAGTACGAATAGTCCTAACACACTCAAGTCTACAGACTAGAAACCTGACCATGGTATTCTATCTGGATAGGACTAAGGGGACTCAAGCTTTAGCCAACTCTAGGTACCATCAGGGTTTTAAGATTTACCACTAAATCAGGGATCTAGGTGTGTATCCAAGGTCAAAGCTCCATGACCAGTGCCACCCTCCCTCTTCAGGATCTAGACATCAACACATAGGCTGATCAAATGTCCTGCTAAGCATCTTGCCATAAGATGCTTCATCTCTCCCTATAAAATAAACCAAATATATCCATTTTTCCAAGCATTCTTCCAAATTTTTCAACCTTCTTATGTAGAGATTTACATGTACAAACGCAACCCCAATCAGTAATAAACTTTCAATTATATATACAAGTAAACAAAAACATTCAGGGTCCTTAATCATCTTGATTCCACTTATGTCATCATCAAGTTATCCATATACATCTTGCCATAAATTTTTTCTTCTTTTTATCTATTTAGAAACACCTAATACAACCTCAGTATTTCCCAATTATTTTGATTGCAACTTCATGAATCACAAATATTTATCTTGTAGTACATTCATTTATTCTTACTTCAAGGTATTCACTGTCATAATACTCCCTCCCTCTCAACTAGGGATATATGCCCTTTCTTCTATCCAAGCTCCCTCTTAAATTAGGGGGATCAACGACTTCCTTTTTCTATAACATTGGAGAACCCTTCACAGCTTCATTCTTTCTTATGGAAGCAAGTTCATCTTGATCATCATAGTTCATATAAATTCCTTCATCAAGTGTACTATTGTCATACAAACATCTTCATCATCTTGAATATTATGTACTTGCAGAACCTTAATATCAAGTACAAAAAAGTACAAATATATGGAAGCATGAACTTAACTAAATCATATTACGATAATGGAAGCATTCCAACATTCAAACTTCAGATACCAAATACCGAGTCTATTTAGGTTATTTAGGTTCATAATCGATAAGAGACATACTAAACTTCAATTTCTAGCTAGGGTTTTGTCACAAACACCTAGTCTTTATCATCAACACACAAAGCCTCATATATCAACAATTCAATCAAATTACAAACCAATCATAGTACTATACATCTAGGGCTTGAATATTAATTTCATAGTTGTATGAATGACTCTACTAGGGTTTGTTGCAAACCCTAGATTTTATTATCAAACAAAATTCATGAAAACAATATCATTATCTCCCAAAATATCAATCTCTACGAGGTTTTTGTTACAAACCCTAGGTTTTACAAATAAAAACATGAGGGTCAACAATTAAGTTAGCATACTCACTTATATCTAGGATTTCATAACCGTGCATTAACAATATCTACTAGGTAAATGTTAATACATCAAAGTTAGATATACAACAATTTTCACCGAGATAGGGTTTCAATCAAACATACAAACATACACTTAGGGATTCATTCTTAGGATATTACTATATCTATTATAAATATTTTGTTAATAACCCCTAATTCATTAAACATTAAATATATAAGGTTTCAATATATAATTTAGATATTAATATCAAACCCTAAAGAACTAGGGTTTCTATCATAACAATACTAAAACCCAAAACATAAAAAAGAATAGGATTTCTAGACTTCATCAACAACCCCAAGTATACTAGGGTTTCATAATCAACATTAGGATACCCTAAGAGGCTAGAGTTTTATAGTGAACCCTTAAAGGTTAGGATTTCATAAGAATGATCAAAATGATAGTATAGAAAGGGTAGATTCAATCTGATGATTAATCTCACTAACAAGAATATTTAAGATTCAAAAACCCTAGACATAACGATGTTAGTAATGTAAAGAAAATTTCAGAAGAGAATAAACATACATTTTCTATTAAGATAACCTTGTAACAAAACTTTGTAGTTTAAGACATACCTTGAATTTTTCTTTAACAAATCTTGTAGGAAATCACATCTTTGTAATATAACTTCTTCCATGCATAAAGTCTATCCTTTGAAATCTCCTCAATAAGCTTAAGCATTCAGTAAGCTTTCCTTGAATTGTTCTTTAACAAACCTTGTAGGACATCAAATCTTGACATGCTTCCTTTGTAATAGAACTTTTTACATGCTTCAAGTCTATCTTTTGAAGTCTCCTTAATAATCTTGAGCATTCAGTAAGATTTCCTAACCAAGGAAAATATAAATAAAAATGTTATTATCATACAATACAAACACATCTTGATATGAGAGAGAAACGAGACATAAAAGAGGAGACAAGGAGTAAGATACTTATATTTGGTAATATGATGGGGGCTCCCTCTTAATACAATCTCTAGGGATACCTATAACTTATCAAAACAATTCAAAAATGTTCTAACAAGACATTATAAACATAAAGGAAAACAATTATAAACATGAAATAGAAGACTAAGAGAGATATGTGAGGGAGATGACTTAGTAGTATAAGTCCTTGAATTCTGATTTTTCAGTTATTCCTCTTAGGTGGAGCTTCATCGATAACATTTTCTTGATCTCTATCTCTCTTCTTATTCCTTGGATTTTCCAAACATTGATTTTTGTAATGCCCCATCTTGTGACAGTTGAAACATGCAATCTTGGATAGGTCCTGTTCTTTGGTCCGTTGAACTTCTTAAAAGTTTCTCTCTACTTGTGATGAGAAGAATAAGAATTTGAGGTGTTTCTTCTTCATCCTCCGTTTTTATTACTAATGATATTCGATCTTCTTATTGACTACATGCAATCCAAATTTGTTCAAATGTTGGAGTATCCTTCCAACTATTAAGTATTCATGAAAAATCACTCCAAGATTTTTGGTAGTCCTAGAAGAGTAGTAATTATGAGTTTTTTCTTAGGACAACTGCATGTATTGCTTGGATTTCATCTCTGATTCTAGATATCCTTATAAGTAGGATGATGGAGTATCATATTTTGTTGTCTTAATAGTCCTTATTTCATGCTTGAGGCTTGTTATTTGACCAATGTTCTTGAAGGTAATAATTTGGAGAGAGCCTCATACATTTCTTGAGTGGAATCAATGTTGGATATGTATGGAATTAATTGTCCTTAACTCCATCCACTATGAGGTTCATAGTCAAGTTTTTGGTTTATCTGAAATTTTCTTTCTTTGCTTCATCTGTAGCCTTCTTGATTTTTCCTTGACCAAGATCTAGAACTTTGTTCTTTTTTAGGATGAGATCTATCCTCCTTTTCTAGGCTCTATAGTTGGAGGCTTATTCTAATTTGTTTTCTCCCTTCATTGAGTTTGAAATAGTTCCTGTAGATAATAGGATTATATCTTTATATGATCCTTTTTGTTTCTTTAATGACCTTCCTTTTATCTACTTTTCCTTAATAGATCTCAACCTTCCTTCTTCTCCCTTCTTCACATTAGCTCTAAAACAAGGTTAGAAAATTTGAAATAAAGAAAGATTTTCTCTTGTTGATAATTACTTGTGATATATTTGAGTTCTTATTATATTTTTATGTTCTTCTTTTATCTTAGTTTCATCAAGAAATTACCAAAATAAGAACATGAAGGTCAAGTACACTAGATGTAGGCACTCTGCCAAGAGTAAAATTCCTTTATATGGGAAAACCCAGTGAAAAACTCTTCCTTCAGTAAATTCAAAATGAGATAGACCAAGACCTTAGACCAACAAACCTCCTCCTCGACCAAGTCAGACTTCCAAGTAAATTCAACAATATTCAGTAGTCTCTTCTTGTCGAACAACTTCAGCCCAACAACAACCCAAAAATTTTGGCCCCCAACAACACATAATTTTGACCTAACTTCAGTATTGTAGTTTCAGCCCCTCTAACAACATAGAAGCTTCACATGAGAGAGTGAGAGAGAGAGCGAGAGAGAATTCTGACTTCTTGTGCTTGATATAAACCTCCTTCTCCTTCTCTAGCTTTCTTCTTCTTATCCCTTGAATTTCACACCTTTTTTGGCCTCATAAATTGTAGATTGAACTTGATGAGTGAGTGCTCCAAACGAGGTTGAGTTCCTGCCTTTATATAGATTTTGCCCCTTAGTTAGGTCGACTTGTCCAAATTGAGGCCGACTTGGTGGAGGAGGCCTAATTGACCTATTTTATATTAAAATAAATTTATTTCTTGACAAATAAATCCCAAGAAGGGTTTGTTACAATATGACATGCACAAGGACACCTAACATAAACCCTAGAAGCCTACAATGGAGACTTTGACCTATAAAAAATTAATCCAAGCATGAAACCCATGCTTTACTAAGTCAATTTCTTTAATAATAAATTTATTTTTCTTTCTTTTGACAAATAACTTACATCATGACTTAAATATAATTATGAACACCGATACTAGGTACATTCTTCTACAAAATTGACTATGTTTCGGTCAGAGCTTCTCATTGGGTAGAGAGAACAATTATGCACTTCCAAGTTCAGCTTAGAGTGAGCAAGAAATTGTAATACATTATATATTCATCTTATTAATTCAAGAAAGCATAAGGGGTTTTTATCAGTTGGTTTCCCCTAGATAAATCTATGTACTTGTGTGTGTGATTGATGCATGTTTACGAATGTTGTTTCCACATATCAGTAGTTTTAAATTGTGTCTCTTGATTTAGATTAAATTTATTAAGTAGATGTAATTATATCACCATATTTCTACATGGTATCAGAGCATGATTCACGTGATAATAATAATTTCAAAATTTTTCCTTGGGAGGTTAAAATTTGCAACTTCATTGTAGCAGGATTTCTTCATGATCGAGAAAATGTCATTCAATGGTCTAATATTAGGGTATTCCTTGGAAGGGAACTCAAATTTCATTGGCTAGAAAGATAGCATGAAGGAAGTTCTTGAAGAAAATGGATTGTTGGATTATGTCAATATAGAAATTCCAAAACCAGGATTAGTTGATGCCCAAAACCTAGCCCAATGGAAGAAAGATGTAGCCAAGGAAAGGAGAATAATTCTGGAGGGAGTGAAAGACCACATTGTCTCAAATATCCATGGGAAAGAAGATCATTTTGCAATGTCAAAGGCACTAACTAAGCTATTCGAGAATAAAATTGAACATAGAAAATTGGCCCTCACAGAAAAACTTTGAAACATTAATATGCAGAAGAATGATTATTTCATCGTATCTCATTAGATTTACACAAGTTTGGGGTGAGCTTGGACAGGTTGGTATGAATGTTGCAAAAGATGACCTGGTGAGCCTAGCTCTTCTATTCCTTCCAAAAAGCTAGTATAGCTACTAGGACTCAATGAACAAGAGGGAGAAATTACTAAATTGGGAACGCTTACAGTCTGAGTTGGTACATGAAGAAATAAGGAGAAATACCAGAGATGGAAGTTCATCCAAGGGAGAGGATGAAGAAAAATTTGCATGGTTGGAAAGGGAGAGAAGGGAAAAAGGAAGAAATATCAAAGCAAACCAGATTCCAACCAAGGGGGAAAGAAGAAATACTTGTCCAAAATAAAATTCTTCAATTGTCATGAATTTGGGCATTATGCTACAAAGTGTCCATACAAAAAGTCTAACAAGAAGAGCTCAGGAGGAGTAGCAGGTGAAGCATTGGTTTCATAGTTTGAGCTAGAATTCACCCTGATTACATGCATTGCCAACACTGTGATGGGTAGTGTGTGGTACTTGGACTCAGGTGCCTCATTCCACATAACAGGGTGTAGAGAGCTTTTCAGTGACATAGAGGAGAAAGATCTTCAGATTCATATTGAGCTTGGGGACGATGGAGGGTACAATGGTATCAGGATTGGTACTGTAACCTTTAAGAGGGAGTCAATATCCTCTCTTCACCTCAATGGTGTCATGATTTTTCCAGGCTTGAAAAAGAACCTCATCTCTGTAGCAGTTTTGGAAGAATGTGGCTATGATGTGATCTTCAGTAAAGGGAAATCATTTTTGAGACACATAACTACTGGGAAAGTGAATAAGATCGGGGTTCATATGAAGAAACTCTATAAACTTGATGTGGAAGTTTATGTTGCATTAAGCACTAAGGTAGAGAAAGTGTAAAGTCATGATGTCGGTCATACCTAGCACAGGACATTGGGCCATTTTCATCCTGACACCGTAAAAACTATGCAACAAATAACAATTGGCCTCCCTAAAGGATCACTTCAGTGGAAGGATGTATGCAAGGGTTATACCTTAGGGAAGTATGTAAAAATCACATTCCATGATCAAGACAACAAATAAAATGCAATCTTGGAGAGAGTCAAATATGATGTTTGTGGACCCTTCTCGATAGCCTCCATTTCTAGACATAAGTACTATGTTTTTTTTATTGATTATTTATCGAGAAAGAAATGGATCTTCTTCATGCAGAAGAAGGATGAGACATTCTCAAAATTTGTAGAATTCAAGGCACGGATTGAGAAAGAGACCAAAAAGAAGGTGAAGGCTCTCAGGAATGAAAATGGAGGTGAGTATGTTTCGAATGGATTCAAGGAATTTTGTGCCAAAGAAGAAATTCAAAGAGAACTGACCGCTCCCCACAACCCATAGGAGAATGGGGTAGATGAAGAAATAATTGGTGCATTGTGGGCGCTGGGAGAGCTATGCAACATAACCAAGCCCTGCCACTTCATTTGTGGGTAGAGGAATGTAACACAATAGTCTTCTTGCAAAAGTAGAGTCCTCATAATATTCTTGGTATGATTGCACTAGAGGAGGCTTTATCAGGGAGAAAGTCAGATATGTTTTGTTTCAGAATTTTTGGAGCCTTTGTTTACTATCATGTCTCCAAATATTTGAGGAAGAAACTTGAGCCAACAGTTGAGTTGGGAGTTTTTGTGGGTTACACCGAAACTCCACACAATTACTAGGTGTACCTACCTTACCTCAAAATGACATTTGTATGAAGCGATGTAAATTTTTATGACGAGAAACAAATGAGATTCTCTCTTGAGAGGGAGTTGCAAATATCACAAGAAGAGGAGTTTTTATCTCTAAATGAGGAACCTTTGGAAGAGCCTTAGGAAGTTGTGGAGTAGTCACGAATGGAGGAGCATAGAGGAGGAAAATTGGAGACATCCACTCAAGCATAACCATCTAGAGAAGGTATAAAGAGAACCAAGGAAATTGATAGATGTGAGGGAGAATGTGGGAGCTCCTTCAAATTTTCAAAGGCAAAGGAGGTCACCTGAAAGGTACACTTCCTACTTGGATCTAATGATGATTAGGTGCTCAAAATTATGCTCAAATATCAAAGTGTCATAATTTTATTAAACTTAGCTTCAGATCGAAGAGATCATCATTCTAATTCCGCCGGTGTCAATCCGAGCTCGTATGTAGAAGTTAGAGAAAGTCAAAGTTTAGATTTGACTCCCTTACATGGCATGGTTGGATGATGTGGCAAGGTCTTTCAGTGAATGAGGAGGCGCCAAGTGGTAGGCCTCCATTGGCCCCCGCATATCTCAAATAAAAAATTGGAGGCAGGGAAGTGATACAGAATTGTCCCCCGAGAAGAGAAGGGATGTGATGCGATAAATCACAATCGTAAATCAGTGAGGGGAGTACAAATACAGTAAGCAGCCCTCAGCAAATTTGGGTTGTGATGCGATATCACAACCTCATATTGCAATAGGGAAAGTACTACATATTTACGGCCATCGGTACTCTACCAATTGGGATAAGTTCCCAAATGTGATATCTTTATCGGTTCCATTTTATAGTGTCGTCGGGTCCAACGATATCACAAATTTTCTGTTTTATTCACAGACTATAAGCCCGAAGCACTCGCTGATTGTGATTTGCGATAGGACTCGACCGACAGATTATGGCCCACTACACGGTGAAACTCTCGCTCGGTTAGTGGATTTTGGAGCGAAAGTGTGGGTTTTTGTAAGGTTTGGAGTAGTTTGTGGAACAAATAGTGGGAAAACTAGGAGAAGTCATAACTTCATCATTTTCTCACCAAAATGGTTGCAAAAATATGCTAGATAGCCATTTTTGACTATTCTTAACACATGGGAGACAGGTTTCAAGGGAATTTGAGCATTGTAAACACACTTTTGTTGTAATTTTGAGCATAATAGAGAGGCCTAAGCATTGGAAGCTGGACCAAGGAGACGTAGCCCAGTAGGGGTGAACACCTCATCAAATCTTTGTGTTGCGTGTTGTATTTTGATGTCCTTTTCTATTATTTTGTTGATGTTCAACATATTTTTATGTTAAATTGTTTATAACATTTACATAACAAAATCTCATGGGAATCAATTAATTAAGCAAAAATGGTGAATCCTTAAAAAATTGATAGGAAAATGATAATAATCTTGGGTTTTATTCTGAATGGGGAATTAGCACATCATTACTAATCTGCTCCATTTCAGATCAAGTTGGTATCAAAGCACTAGTTTTTTCTTACTAGATTTTCTTGTGCAAAGGAGGAGTATTATTTGCTAGTTTTGTGTCATGCTAACAAGATTAAAACTCAAAAGAGGTGAAGGAAAGTTGGTTGGAAGCCCTGAAGTTAGGTCAAGGCGAACAAGAGCAAGGTTGCCACAATCTCCAACACTAGTTCAGCCTCAAGTTGTAGTTGAGACTCCAGAGATCATGTTTCTGTTGGCATTATGACACATGTGTTTTCCTTGATGGAAACTCTCTCAGATGAAAGATCACAGTATAGCAGGGAATCAACAAAGAATGAAGAAAGAAAGGTACACACAAGTTCACCATTGACCAAGTCGTGTATACACACAAGTTCACTGTCTACAAAGTCGCGTATACCAACAAGGTATACATAGGTTCACCATTGACCAAGTCACATATACACGCGGGTTCACTATATACAAATTCACATATACATACACACACACTTTCATAAGAGGAAAAGCGTGTATACCTTGGAAAACTAAGCTTTTGGTCCGAAGTATTTGATCCATGGTATTTTTATCCATGATATTGGTCCAAGGTATCGGGTTTGAGGTATTGACCTCAGGTATTGGATCCAAGGTATTGATCCTAAGTGGTTTTGGTCCATGGTATTGAGAAACGCCTAAGACTATAAAAGGAGGAGAATATCATTAGGCAAAGGCACGCAAGTGATGAATATCTGATGAAGTGTGAGATCTAGTATGCAGGTTATGGGTATGTGATGCTTTGCTAAGGATGCACCTCTGTGGTGAATGAAGGTTGATGGACCAGGATCATGAAGACTAAAATGCATTTCATTATATGTTATGATCATGATTAGGTCAGATCTGAATACTAACACATATTTTATCCTTTATATCTGATATATCCAAAGTAGTAAATTGTAGCGAAGGTATAAGTAATTATTTTCAGATCTGTACGTTGGTTGCCTTTGGTGAAAGGGCGTATACACTCTGGTTTGACACAGCCAAGCAATATATACATTATGAGATTTGATATTTGAGGTTGCTATTGATTCAAGTGGTTGTTGTAGAGTTCTGGGTTCTGCTCTATGTTCTAGTGACTGTTTTTTGATAATAGGGTTTCAGTGATTCAGTTGTTGGGTGATTCAAAGATTGATGATACATATATAGTTTATGGTTGTATTGCAGTGGTGATTGATTTTATGCTTTGATGTTATCGATGGATCAGTCTGAAAATTTATGAAACATGGTCCCTGGAAGAAAAGAGAAGGTTGTTGCCTTCTATAGTTCGGTACCTACGTATTAGTAAATATATCGCCTAGTACAAGAGCCAGGGGGTTGTAGCTCCCTTCCAGTAGTAGTTGGAGAATGATAGAAGGTTGTAGCCTTCTACAGGTGGGTGCCTTCGTACTGGTATGAATCTGCACGAGTACAATATTGTAAACAGGTTTTTCTTATATTAATGGAAGATGGCCGCAGGTGGTTTTTGTCCCGCATTGGGTTTCCACCTTACATCATGGTGTTCATGTGTGTTTCATATGTGTGATGATCTGTTCTATTTTACTACACCTGTTTACTTTTTATATGGTTAATGAAGTTCTGATGCACTAATTAAAGATCAACATATGATGGATTAACTGAATCACAAGTTTACTTGATATACGCTAGTTGCATTAAACACAGTTGCGTGTACATGTTGGTTCCCTTAACTAAAGTAGCATATATGAATCAGAGTATGAAATGAAAAAGTTATATTTATTTTCTAATACTAGTTCACCCTGCCCCCTCTCAGTGTTATTTCCAACAATTGGTATTAGAGAAGGTCCTTCAGAAGAAGCTTGATCGCTTGAAGGGAGATCCATCAAAATGAATAATCAAGAGAGCATGGGATCCATCAGACTGCCAATCTTCGATGGGAGCAATTTTTTTTACTTGAAAATAAGAACCATATCATATCTACAATCACTTGGGATAGATTTTTGGGAAACTGTGGAAAAAGGATATACATTTCCAACAACAATTCCTACATATACAACAGGTACCAACGATTATCAAACCAATGCCAAAGCTGACACTATTTTATTAGGAAGTTTGTCAAAATCAGAGTTTGTCAAGGTCATGCAGCTCAAATCAGCCAAAGAAATATGGGACAAAATCGTTCTGAGCTATGAAGGAGACTCTTAGGTAAAATGTGCTAAGCTTCAAACTCTTAGAATTTAGTATGGAACTCTTAGGATGCATAGTGATGAGAGCATAGCTAGTTACTTCCTATGTATAGATGAGGTTTTTCAATTGTATGAAGAATCTGGGTGAATAGATTAAGGAAGTTGTCTTAGTTGAGAAAGTTTTGAGATCCGTGTTTGCTAAATTTGAACCCAAAGTGTCTACCATGGAAGAAAAACATGATCTGCAGAATATCACTATGATGCAGCTTCATGGAATCTTAACTGCCTTTGAGATGAGAAAAGGAGGACCATCAGATAAGAGAGAAGCCACATTTAGAGCATCAACAAAGGGAAAGAAAACCTCAATGAATCAGGATACATTTTAGAAGATGAATATGAGGTAAATTTTGCCAAGAAGCTTCAACGGGGTTCTGGAAGGTTCAAAGGTAAGTTACCTGTCAAATGTTTTTCTTGTGGTAGAGTTGGTCATTACGCTACTAGATGCCCTCATAACAAAGGAAAGATGTCTGAAGAAGGTAATAGAAGTTATTATACTCATGATAATAGTGATGGCTTGTCCAATAGTGATGAAGATAATCAGGAAATTAAGCTTCTCATGGCATGCGAAAATAATGATGTAGAAAAAGAAGTAGTTACCAGTTTAAAAGATCAGCTGGAGACAGTAACCAGAGTAAGGGAGCAACTGTAGGATGTAGTGATATCATTAAGAAATGAAATAAATGATCAAAGCATAACAATCCAAAGACTTGAATCTAAGATCATCTCTCGAAAGGAAGATCTTGAATCATCAAAGAAGCAGAATGAAGAAGCTCTTGAAGAACAAGAACATGACGTTCTCGAATTAAGGCAACAAGTGGAAAAAGGAAGAAAAGTTGAAGAAAACATAAAGAAGCAACATCTGGAAAAGGAAGAGCAATATACAGTTGAGGTAAATATCTTAAAAGATAAATTAGAAGAAAAGGATAAACTATTACGATTTCAAGACAACACTAAGATTTTGGATGATATTCTCAGTAGTCAAAGATCCCCTACTATCAAAACTAGTCTTGGTTTTCACGAATCTGTTGAAGGTGAATCTAGCTCTTAGGGTGAGGCAAGGAACTCTAATGCAAAAACTGAAATGCTCAACAAGTAGATAAGAGGCCAACCACATCAACAACCAAGGAAAGAAATCCATCAAATAAAATCCTTTACTCCAAAATATAGAAGTGATAGTCGGTTATTTTCTCAGATGAATAATGTTGAGTGTTATGAATGTCATAATCTTGGACGTGTTGTAGCAAGATGCAGAAGTAGAATAATGCAAGACCATCACACAGAAAGATCACCACATTCCAAGCACTTCAAGGGATATTGTTTTTCTTGCAATATGTTTGGTCACAAAGCCATTGACTACTATAGAAGGAATATGAAGCATGTAAGATGTTATGCATGTAACAAATTTGGACACATAGCAAAGGAATGCAGGAGAAAAGTTCGCGCACCAAACCAAAAGGAGTATACATCATCACACTCCAATGTATTTAAGAAGACGGAATCATTGACAGAAAGATGTGGCATCGCTCAATCTGCAGACATAATAGACTCAAGGGAAGCTGGAGATGAAAATCTTCAGTATTCAAATATTCATACACAACTATTATAAATAGAAGTCACGTGTATACGCGAGTTAGACGCTGCACAGTCATGTATATGGTGTTATGAAGAAAAAGCAGTGGTACAGACTATAGAAAAGGAGTCTGATATGGTTCAGTCACTTATCTGCTCTAATTGATGATGGTATGGCACAGGTTCAGGGGGAGCATATGCTTTGAATAATTCATTGTTGGCATAATGGTTAGAAGACTTTGGTGATGATGCTTATATGGCTAAATGTTACATCTTGCTACTTATTGTTGGTTGGTCAAGAGAATGGTTTTTGTAGGTACTGTTGAAAAATGCTTATGGTGCAGATCATATATGGTGTATGATACTTGTTGGTGACTATCATGGTATTGTTTAGATTGTTGGTCCTTGTTATAAATGTCATGTATTTCTTTCATATGATGTAATTTGTACTCCCACTATGCATGGGAAGGATGTTGTAATAATTTCTATTTGAGTCATGTATAAACATTTATTATATCCCCACTTGGTTGGGTAGATAAGTCAAAATGGTGTATCCCCACTTGGTTGGGAGATTGATGTATGTATGATTCATTGGTGATAGGAAGGTCATACTCACTTAGCTGAGTTGTAGAGTCATGTTATTCTTTCGAAAAATATTTTTGCAGACTCTATGTGTGCTCAGGGGGAGCATGGATGGATTGGTACATCTTAGCATATAAGAGAATTCAACATGCACTCAGGGGGAGCATGACCCTTTGCCCTTGATGTCAAAGGGGGAGAGTGACTTGGTGTGGTTGTTTCCATCAAGTCCAATGGGGGAGATTGTTGGCATTATTACACAAGTGTTTTCCTTGATGGCAACTCTCTCAGATGAAAGATCATAGTATAGCAGGTAATCAACAAATAATGAAGAAAGAAAGGTATACGCAGGTTCACCATTGACCAAGCCATGTATACATGTAGGTTCACTGTATACAAAGTCGCGTATACGAACAATTTATATGCAGGTTCACCATTGACCAAGTCACTTATACCTGCAGGTTCACTATATACAAAGTCGTGTATACGTACACATGCACTTTCACAAGAGGAAAAACGTGTATACCTTGGAAAACTAAGTTTTTGGTCCGAAGTATTTGATCCATGGTATTCGTCCAAGGTATTGGGTTCGAGGTATTGACCCCAAGTATTGGATCTAAGGTATTGATCTTAAGTGGTTTTGGTCCATGGTATTGAGCAACGCCTAGGACTATAAAAGGAGGAGAATATCATTAGGCCAAGGCACGCAAGTGATGAATATCTGATGAAGTGTTAGATCTAGTATGTAAGTTATGGGTATGTGATGCTTTGCTAAGGATGCACCTATGTGGTGAATGAAGGTTGATGGACCGAGATCATGAAGACTAAAATGCATTATCATTATATGGTATGATCATGATTAGTTTAGATTTGAATACTGATGTATATCTTATCCTTTATATCTGATATATCTAAAGTAGTAAATTGTAGCGAAGGTATAAGTAATTATTTTCAGATATGTACGTTGGTTCCCTTTGGTGAAAGGGCATATACACGGTGGTTTGACACAGCCAAGTAGCGTATACATTATGAGATTTGATATTTGAGGTTGTTGTTGGTTCAAGTCGTTGTTGCAGAGTTCTGGGTTCTATTTTGTGTTCTGGCGACTGTGTTTTGATAACAAGGTTTTAGTGATTCAGTTGTTGGGTGATTCATAGATTGATGATGGAAATATAGTTGATGGTTGTATTGTAATGGTGATTGATTTTGTGCTTTGATTTTGTTGATGGATCTAATATGAAAATTTATGAAACGTGGTCCCTGGAAGAAAAGAGAAGGTTGTTGCCTTCTGTAGGTCAGCGCCTACGTACTAGTAAATATATGGCCTAGTACAAGAGCCAAGGGGTTGTAGCTCCCTTCCAGTAGTAGTTGGAGAACAAGAGAAAGTTGTAGCCTTCTGTAGGTGGGTGCCTGCGTATTGGTATGATTCTGCACCAGTACAAGATTATAAAAAAGTTTTTCTTATATTAAAAAGACAGTAGCAGGTGGTTTTTGTCCCGCATTGGGTTTCCACCTTACATCATGTTGTTCATGTGTGTTTCTTTTGTGTGATGATATGTTCTATTTTACTGCACCTGTTTACTATTTATATGGTTAATGAAGTTTTGATGCACTAATTAAAGATCAACATATGATGGATTAACTGAATCACAAGTTTACTGGATATACGCTAGTTTCATTAAACACAGTTGCATGTACACACTGGTTCCCCTAACTAAAGTAGCATATATGAATCAGAGTATAAAATGAAAAGTTATATTGATTTTCCAATACTAATTCACCCCCCCTCTCAGTATTATTTCCAATAGTTTCATGGAGAACCTACAAACATGATAGAAGATGAGAAGACCTTCAGAATTGATTTCTTTGATATGAAAAAGATGGTGAAGGTCCTCTATGAAGAGAGGAATAGAAGGTTACAAGGAGAAAGTTCCAAACCTTCCAACGAAGAAGGTTCTTCAGGAGGAGGTAATGGAAAAGGAGGCAATAGGAATGGAGACAAACCTCCACCCTCTCCACCATCTTCTTCATCTTATTATTGATAGCCATCTTCACACTCTTCCACTAATACAACCCTTACTCATACTCATCATCATTCTTCAAAAGGAACTGGTAAATCACCATTTTTAAAACTTGATGTTAAATTCGAGTTGCCTGTGTATAATGGTGAAGTGAATGAAGAGAAGCTTGATAATTGGATTCATCAGTTGTATTTCTATTGCAGGATTCAAAACCTTCAAGAGGATGACATGAATATTCAGTTGGCTTCATTGAGAATGGAGGGTGAAACACTCATTTGGTGGGAATCAAGGACTCAAGATGAGATCAAAGAACATGGTAAGATCTCTATTACTTGGTTTAATTTCATTGCTGCTATAAAAATATAAATATACCCTTTAGCTCATATGAAAAAAGATATCATGAATTGGAAAATTTTCAAATAGTTAAAAGGTCAAAATGTGCAAGAGTATACTCAGGAGTTTAGGAGAAGAGCACTTTTGCTAGGAGTAGACTTGCAGTCATAAGATACTTTGCTAAAATACATAGGAGGTTTTCATAACTATCTTCAAAACACCTTTCTTATGTTTAATCCCAAGAATCTTGATGAGGTATGTGTTCAAGCTACACACCTAGAAGCAAGAGGGAAAAATGTACAAGAAGAAGGTAAGAAGAAGTCATTCCACAGTGATGAAAAAGGAAATAAATCTAAAGGAAAGTAGAAGAAAAATGCTTCTGTTAAGAAAGAAGGGGAGAAACCCATGTGCAAAGATTGTTCCAAAGAGGGCCACGATGAAGCACATTGTTGGAAGATTCATCTTGAATTGAGATCGAATAAATTTAACAATAAAGGGAAACAAAAGACAAATGCTATTGTATGACAAGACTTGGGTTCTAACTCAAGTGATGAAACAAAGATTACAACCACGGTCACTAAAGGAAAAGTTGTGGAAAAAATAAGCAAAGAGGAAGGTGTGGCAAGCACTAGCGTGTAAAATAAATCCAACAATGCTTCAATTGAAGAAAACATAATTGAGCTGTTCCATATCAAAGTTATTTCCAAACACAGCAAGATTGATATGCTATTTTACAGTGGATCCTAGGAAATAAAAAATTACAGACTTGGTCAAGAAGTTGAATCTAGAAACGTGCCTCATCATAAACCATATCCATTGGATTGGATAACCAAGGATGCAAATCATCAGGTCACAAGGAAATGCATTTTCAGGTTTGCTATTACTACCAATTTCGTTGATGAAGTCTAATTAGATGTAGTTTTGTTGGATATTTCTGGAATTGTGTTGGGAATCCCATATCTGTATGATTGGAAATCCATTTTCAAAGATAAAGTGGAGTATACTATCAAATCCCATCGTAGAAATCTTAATCTGTCTTTAGCAAGCGTAGGGAAAATGAGGCAACTGGTCAATTCTAGCAAGAATCTCGCATTCCTTATGATCAAGCAGAAGAATGACACAGAGTGTGAATCCTTTACAGGTTGTGACATGAAGCTGAAAGTAAAATTGGTTGATGTGGTAAATCAATATGGAGATGTGTTTGAAGAACTAAAATGATTGCCACCAAAAATGGGAATTCAACACGAAATTCAGCTACAACAAGGTTGTCCACTCCCAAATATCAGTATGTATCAAATGTCAATTCTGGAAAGTTTAGAAATTAAGAAACGAGTCCAAGAATTATTGGATAAAAGTGTAATTTTTCCCTCTACTTTTTCATGTGGTTCACCAAATGTTGTGGTACCCAAGAAAGATTGAACCCGACGCATGTGTGTAGATTATCGAGATTTGAATAAAATTACCTTAAAGAATCGATACCCACTACCTAGAATAGATTATTTGCTAGATCAGTTGAAGAATGCAAAATATTTCACTAAATTAGACTTGAGAAGTGGATATCATCAAGTTAGAATAGTTGAGGAGGATATTTGGAAAACTGCTTTTAAAACCAAACAGGAATTGTTTTAGTTGTTGGTTATGCCTTTCAGTGTTTGCAACACTCCAACTACATTCATGAGAGTTATGAATGATGTTTTAAGATCCTTTCTTCATGAGTTTGTAATTGTCTATTTAGATGATATTTCGATATTTAGCAAATCAAGAGAAGAGCATGTTAAGAATGTGAGGAAAGTGTTGGATGTCTTCAAGAAAGAACAATTATTTATGAAGATGTCTAAATGTGAATTCGAGAAAACTTTCTTAGTGTATTTGGGCCACATAGTTGGAGGAGGTGAGCTGAAGATTGACCCCTCTAAAGTTTTGGTCATTGTGAATTGGCCAATACCTAAATCAATTACATAAGTAAGGAGTTTTCTCGGAGAATCGCAATATTGGAGGAAGTTTATTGCCAATTTCTCTTCCATAGTAGCTCCACTACATGCTTTGACAACGTGAAGGTTGTCTTCCAATGGGGAGGCAAACAGAAAAAAGAATTCGATACGTTAAAACAAAATATCAATTCAGCCCCAGTTTTAGCATTGCCGGATTTGAAACAACCATTTGAAATACAAACAGATGCAAGTGACTACGCCATGGATGCAATTATTTTACAGCATGGTAAGTCCATTTCATTTCATTATGATATTTGTAATGGTGTTGTTATTAACTATCCTACATATCATAGAGAGATTTACCCATTGGTGCAAAGTGCGAAGAAATGGAAGCATTACTTAATGGGAAAAGAAACCATTATTCACATTGATCATCAACCTTTGCAATATGTATAATATCAAATAAAATTGCAGCAATCAAGGCACTTTTGTTGGATGGGATTCTTATAGAAATTCCACTTGGTAATCAGGTACAAGAAAGGTATTTATAACAAAGTTGCTAATATGCTTTCTAGACCACTTGTTAATGTAGCCATTTTACTTAAGAATCATTATGTCTTTCTTGAAAGTTATGTTGAACAATATGCACATGATGCTAACTTTCAAGAGGTATATTCAAACTTGAGTCAAGGCCACCAAGTTGAGGAATTAGATGACCATGCACATGATAATCTGTTATATCATTTGGGAAAACTTTGTGTTCCACGGGGAGAGAGAGTAAATGTCACAAGGGAAGCACACATTTCTCTTATTTCTGGACATTTTGGTGTAAGTAAAATAATGGAAAATCTTCATAGGTATTTTTACTGGCCTCGTATGCTTGAAAGTGTGTCAAGTTTTATCAGAGGTTGTTCATTGTGTGTAGTCAATAAGCCTAGTAATAGGAAACTACGATTATACACACCACTTCCAATGCCTTCACGTCCATGGGAGAGTGTTTCTATGGATTTTGTAGGAGGTCTTCCTTTATCAAGAAAAGGTCATGATTATTTGCATGTAGTTTTGGATAGGTTCAACAAGGTGTGCATATTAATGCCTTGTAAAAAACAAATTATAGCTGAACAAACAAATCAACTTTTCTTTCAAAATGTATGGGTTCATTTTGGCTTACCTACTTCTATTGTAAGTTATCGTGATTCCCGATTTGTTGGGAATTTTTGGTCAAATTTATGGAATTTGATGGACACCAAGTTGAAGAAACATACAACCTTCCATCCAGAAAAACATGGTCAAACTGAAGTGGTTAACATGATAGATATTCATTTCCTAAGAGGATATTGCAACAAACATCCTAAGTTGTGGGATGAACAATTGCATTATATTCAACATGCTTATAACCGAGAAAAACACTCTTCTAATATAACTTCACCTTTTGAGGCATGTTTTGGTTATTTTCCTAAATCACCTTTAGATTTCATCTTTGAGAAAGATGTAGTTGTATATGTACATAATGACATAGACAGGGAAAATAATTTCCTTAAGAAAACTCAGTTGATTCACTAAACAATTCAAGAACCACTAGAAAAAATTCAAGGAAAGTATAAGGCAAGGCATGATAAGCATTGTGTGGATCATTAGTTTCGAGTAGGTGATGAAGTTTGGCTTTACATTAGCAAGGAAAGTCTTCAAGGTGAAGGTAAAAATCTAAAACCAATCCGTTATGGTCCATTTAAAATTCTAGAAATATTGGTAATAATTCTTTCAAGCTTGATTTGCCTTCATATATGAAAATTTATTCCATTGTTAATGTTGAAAATTGGATATTGTATGAGCCTCCTTTGATTGAGTACCAAGGAGAAAGTGTATAGATTCCATCAATTGAATATTTTTCTCTAGAATTTCTTGATGAGCTTCAGCAAGACACAATAGTTGACAAAAGAACAAGGTCATCCAAGAGGGGAAATGTTGATTATCTTCGAGTGGGTCTCAAAGGTACAAATCCATCAAAGGCCAAATGGATTGAAGAGGGGAAGGTGAGGGAACAATACCCTCATCTATTCAATAACTGAATATAATCTTTTGGGGTCCAAGAAACTTCTAGTGGGGAGGAATGATCAAGTGCTCAAAATTATGCTAAAAAATCAAAGTGTCATAATTTTGTTAAACTTAGCTTTAGATTGAAGATCTTGTCATTTTGATTTGAATGGTGTGAATGGCACTCAAATCCAAGCTCGTATGCAAAAGTTAGAGCAAGTCAAAGTCCATATTTGACTTGCTTACATGGCAGGATTGGATGATGTAGCAAGGTCTTTCAGCAAATGAGGAGGCGCCAAGTGGTAGGCCACCATTGGACCCTAGATATTGCAAATCACATATCTCATGCAAGGAGGTGATATAGAATAGGCACCCGAGAAAAGAAGGGATGCAATGCGATAAATCGCAATCGAAGATCAACGAGGGGAGGACAGATACAATAATCAACCCCCAATAAGTTCAGGTTGCAATGTGATATCACAATCGCATATTACAGTAGGGAAAGTCTCGTATATTTATGACCATTGGTACTCCGCTAATTGTGATAAGTTCTCGGACGCGATATATTTACCGTTCCATTTTATTTTGTCGTCAGGTCCATCGATGTCACAATCGCAAATCACCTGTTTTATTCACAAACTGTAAGCCTCCAGCACTCATTGATTGCGATTTGCGATAAGACTTGGCTGATATGTTATGGCCCACCGCATGGCGAAATTCTCGCTCGGTTAGTGGATTTTGGAGAAAATTTGTGGGTTTATGTCAGGTTTGGAGCAATTTGTGGAACAAATAGTGGGAGAACTAGGAGAAGTATTAAATTCTTTAGTTTTTCACCAAATTTGTTTCAAAAAGAGGCTATATAGCCAGTTTTTAGTATTCTGAGCTCATGGAGACAAGTTTGAGAGGAATTTGAGCATTATAAACACACTTTTGTTGTAACTTTGAGCATAATAGAGAGGCCCAAGCATTGGAATTTGGACCAAGGAGACATAGCTCAGGAGGGTGTTGACGAGCTAGAATTTTCCACCAACAGCAAAGGGGATCTCCCTGGTGTAGGTTCCCAACTACAGCCTGCACCGTTTGCGATACGGATCCCTTCTTGTATGTAGACCTAGCTGCTATTCAATTGTGTTGATCTTGCCTCAAACAAAAGCGAAATATGAAGTCAATTGAAAGCATGGACCTCAATAAATACAAGGAAATAATTGACAAATATCTTATGCCGCATAAACCATGAATAGCTAGACTATAAACAAAATAAACCTTATGTAAAGTTACTGTTAGGAGGCTTCAAATAAGTCTCATGTTTGCCAAGATAAAGTGCTTAACAATTGTAAATTAATTCACAACGATCAAACATCTATGAGCATAAATAATGGTGCAGTCAAAATAGATTATACCAATACCAACGAAATAGTTCACCGACAGAAGCATAGAGTTGGTGAATCAAATACCATTCATATGAAGCAACACAAAGTTTTTAGTATGAGACAACATATGAGGAGACCGCACATCAAAGAGCTTTCATGAACATCCGATCCATCAAGTAAAGAAAATACTCATGGAATTAGAAAATAAAACATATAAATAATTCAATAGTGGAAACATACAATCACTCGCATAAATTAGAAGAGCATAAATTCTCTTAAGAAATGTATATATATCTCCAAAAAAATCCTTAGCAAAAGGTCCTTACAAATGAGGCATGAGGGGGTATTTATAGGGTGAGGGTGACTCTTTGCCTACCCTTGACCCTTGAACTTCCTCATGACTTTTCATCTACCTGATGAATTTTGGTATTCCATATGACCTTTCATATTCACAAAATGTTCTATGCTACTGAAGTAGATACATCACAAAATTAAGCTATCAAGCTAGTTCACTAACTTAATAATGGAAAGTTACGGAATGTCAAGACCAAGTTTTCCAATCAAATAGGTGTTGATCCAAACTTACACAAGAACACAACTTACACATATAATCATAAACATAGAGATGCGACATAAAAACACTTCATTTCATTAATGGAAAAATATTGAATCATGCTTACAAACAGAATGGAAATAAGATAGCTCGGGCAACGTTAGCTTATCTTTGAGGAGAGATGTGGTAGCTACATGCCTCTGAACTATGTTACAATCAGACTCAAAGGCCTATTTATTAGTGAGAAACAATGGAAAACCCTAAACATCCAAAAACCTAACCCTAGGAGATGAAGCACTAAAACTGTGGGCCCGGTTAGGGTAAATTGGTACATCAACTTCTCGGGGTTGTAACTTTGGCAGACGATCTCTGTTTGGCTATCGTAATACCTCGTTTCGAAGATCTCAAAGAGAAGGCCAAATAAAAGCCAACAAGCGAGTTCAAGATATTAACAGTCTCTTTTTTTTCCCCTAAAAACACTGTTTAGGGTCTCAAAACAACTCCAGAAGTTCAGGACCCAAAAATCTACCAAAAATAGTAAATTGTGCTACAATTAAGGAAACCGAAAAACTGAAAGAGACAGTTTTGGGGGTCCAAGTGGATTAGGTAGGTGGCCACCAATATCCACCTGGATCATTCCTCCCCCTTAGGAAGCAGTGGTCCCCATTGCGTTGAGTTCCTCCATGAGATGGGGAAACTTCTGCTAAACTTGGTCCTTGGTGAGCCAGTTGCCTTGGTGAAGGAGTTGAACAACTTTGACAACTCGATATAGTTAGATCTTCTGTTGGTGAGTGATCTTCATCTATGTTTCCATGATCTTATCAGTGGGGGCATGTTCCATGCAGTCTGGGTTTAGTTCTATTGGTATGAGTTGTTCTGCAATATCAGATGTGTCCAACAATGGTGGGAAGTATGGCTGAAGGCGTTCTACATTAAACACTGGGTGCAGACCAAGGAATGATGGGATGTTGAGCTCAAAGGCATTATCACCAATGACCTTGGTGATGGTTTATGGCCCATATCGGAGTGGGCGAAGCTTGTAGTGGGGCCCAACAAGGCCTCTTTCTGCAAATGAAGCCAAACTTTGTTGCCCACCTAGAACTTGTGTGGCACTCGATGTTGATCATGGTGCTACTTGTACTTAGCATTGATCTATCCAATATATCATGGACCTGTTGGTGGATGTGTTGAATGCGCTCAATGAAGTTGTTAACCCTTTCAGATTCATACTGCACGTGAGCTGAATCTACCAGAGTGGATGTAAATGGTATCTCCACATCAATGGGGCATAAGGGCTGAAATCCCAGCCCTACTTGAAAGGGGGTGTGGCTTGTTGAGTTATGGAGAGCTTTGTTGTAGCTGTGTTGGACATAGGGGAGACTTTCATCCTATGTGCGTGGATGCTTTGAGTTTTACATGCACAGAATGTGTATGATCATTCCATTGATAACCTCTGTTTGGACATCAGTTTGGGGATGGAAAGTCGTGGACTTAGTGAGTTTTGTATCCAGCATCGACTAGAGACTTGACCAAAATGCACTCATGAATATTTTGTCCAAAACTAAGATAATGGACTGTGGGATCCCAAAGTGTACCCACACTCACTCAAAGAAGAGGTTAGCAGTGGCCTCTGTTGAGATACTCTTCTTGCGGGTCGACATGATGGCCATCTTAGAGAATCTGTCGATGACCACTAAAATGCAATTGTTTCCATGCTTAGTAGAAGGAAGGCCTGACATATAATCCATGGAGATAGATTCCCAAGGCCGGCTAGGAGTAGGTAGAGGAATATGCAAGCCTTGCTTCTTGATGGTTGGTTTGGCAATGGCATAGGCGATGCAGGATCTAATGTACTTCCCCACATCCCGACGAAGTTTCGGCCAATAAAAATACTTCTGCAATACCACCACTATTTTCTCAACTCCGAAATTTCTAGCGACCCAACTGTAGTGTGCCTCCCAAATCATATTGGCACGCTCACTTGAAGGAACACATATGTGTCCGACGTGGCATAACAATGCATCCTTAAGGTGAAAATTTGGAGCTTTCTTCCCTTCTAGGAGTGTCTGGTATATGTTTTTGAATTCTGGATCACTCTTGTAAACATGTAGCCACCTCGACGTCTCGTGCCTACAGGAGTCGAGAACAGTGATCAAAGCCATGACCAGTGGTCTGCTGAGGCAATCAACGACATTATTGGTGCTTCCCTTCTTATACTTAATGTTAAAATGGAACTGTTGCAGTTAAATGGACCATTTCTGATGGTGATCGTTTTGCAGCTTCCCTTGTGTCTGTATGAACTATAGAGGCCGGTGGTCTATGTGGATGACAATTTCCTTCCCCAGAATGTAATTTTTCCATTGATGATAGGCATGCACAATGGAATACATTTCTTTATCGTAAGTGGGGTACTTTTTGACTTTGTCTGAAAGTGTCTCACTGTGGTAAGCCACTGTATGCCATGTTGAGTAAGAACTACCCTAATAGCATAGTCGGAGGCAGTTGTCTCAATCTCAAATGGTTGTTGCAGGTCTGGTAATGTGAGCACTGGTGTAGAACAAAGGAAATTCTTCAACTTGGGGAATGCTCACTGCTGGGTTTCTGACCAAAAGAACTTTTCTTTCGCTCCACCCTTGGTCACTTGACTTAAAGGCCAAGTGATATGGGAGAACCCCAACACGAACCTATGGTAGAAATTGGCAAGACCCAAAAAGCTATGAATATCTGTTAGAGTGGTTGGGGCTTGCCAATCTTGAATCACTTGTATCTTGAATGGGTCCACATGTACACCATCCTCATCAATGATGTACCCCAGATATTGAACTTGGGTCAGGCCAAAGGTGTATTTCTCCAAGTTAGCATGCAACTTGTTTTGTCGAAGGGTTTGAAGGACCTGCCAAATATGGCAGAGGTGTTCTTCCCAACTCTGGCTGAAGATCAAGATGCCATATAGATACACCACCACGAATTCATTGGCAAAGGGCCGCAAGATGTTTTCCATTAGTCTCATGAAGGTTGCAGGGGCGTTTGTCAATCTAAACGGCATGACCAACCATTCAAAAAGGCCCTCCTTGGATTTGAAGGCAGTCTTCCACACATCAGAGGGTTTTATAGGCACCTGGTGATAACCTGACTTCAAGTCAATCTTGCTGAAATGTTTGGCCCCCTTGAGCTAGTCCAGAAGGTCATCAATCCACGAGATTGGGTACCTATTCCAGATAGTGACCTTGTTCAGTGCCCGATAGTCAATACAGAGTCTCCAGGTCCCATCCTTCTTCTGTACCAATACAATCAAGTTCCCACAGGGTGATGAGCTTGGCTTGATGTGCCCTTTCTGTAGTAGTTCCTTAATCTTCCTCTTGATCTCATCGTTCTCTAGAACAGAGCGTCGATAGATCGGTCCATTGGGTAATGGTGCACCCAGGTTCAGATCGATGGAGTGATTGACCTAACAGTGCAAAGGTACCCCTGTGGGTGAGGCGAAAATCTCCCTGTACTCCTCCACACCCTTGTCCATTGGTCGTTGTTGTGCAGAGGAGCCTTTCCTGGAAGTCGTGGCCACAACCTTCTTCTTGCCTTGGGGGAGAATCATAAGGAAAACAAATTTCTTGGTCTGGGAAATTATCTTACTGCATTTATTTGTAGTGATCAAAGAGATGGTGGTAGGCGGGGCTACCTCTGGTATCCTGTACAACTCATTAGCCAAGGTAATAATCACAGAGCGAGGTGTAGACTCATAAACAACATGTTGCTTCCATAAGTATGGTTATCCTAACAATACATCAGAAACTTCAAGAGGAGCAATGTCACACAATACCTCATCCGTGAAGGGCTTGATGCTATAGGGAAGGTGGCACTGTTGGCTGACGCGAAGATCTCTTCCTTAGTAAAGCCACCCAATGGTGTACGGTTGTGGATGTGATGTAGTCTTTAGGCCCAACCACTTCATGACTTCTGCTGAAATGAGGTTCTTTTGGCTCTGGATATCGATAATGAACTATAACAAAGAACCCTTCAGCCACATTTGTGAGTGGAAGAGGTGTTCCCCTCCTATATATCTTCAAGCTCCATTTTCTGGATCTTTGTGGTGACCACGGTGGCATTGGGATCTGCATCAATGATCTTCTTCCCTTTGTCAGTCCCCTTATCAGATTCTGATTTAGAGTCGGAACCTGCATCTGATTTGGAAGCATTCAGCTCAGTCACTAGTGACTTCTTGGCCTGACACTCATTTGTATTGTGAGTGGAGCTCTTATGGAACTCACACCATTTTCCCATGTCCTTCTTCGTCTTTGTGGTGTTGTTCTTTGCTTGCAGCTTTGATGGGTTGTCTTGGGTAGCCCCCGCTTGGCTTGGTCCCTTGTTTTGTAGTTTGGGGGCACCTTTCCTTGATTTAGATTCACAGCTCCAAAGTCCTGCTTCTTCTGTTTAAACTTCTTCGCAATATTTACAACATACCGATACGTCATGCCGAACGAGGAAATGTCCAAGAACTCCATCTCATCCTAGATGTACTTGTGTGGAAAGCCACTGTACTTGAGAACCAAATGTCGCTCAGTATCCTTGATACCAAACTTCGTGTGAAGTGTATGGAAAGTATTTGTGAACTCCAACACATCTTGGTCCCTTCCCTGCCATAGGGTGGTCCACTTTATGTATTTATCTTCATAGGTCCCAACATGGTAATACTATTCCTTGATGGCATCTCGGAAAGAATTCCAAGTGGGTGCAGCTAAAAACAATGAGGGTTCACTCTCGTCCTTTTGTTAAGAGTAGGTTTCCCACCAGTCCTTGATTTGTGGGGCGGCTTTGAGGAGTGCAAACGTAATCATTTCCTGATTGGAAAAGTCATGAACTAAAAAATATCCTTCTAATAGATTTAACCATTTATCTATGACATCTGCATCTATCAGGCCTTCAAATATAGGAATATCGAAGTTAACTTGTACCTTGAAAAGAGTGGTGCCTCCAGAGTGGCTGCTGGATGAAGATGCATTACTTGTGGGTAGCCGTCAAAGGATTTGGGCAAAGTTGTCCATCATCACATCCCTCTATCACTCAAGAGTTTCTTCGAGCAACATTTTGAAAGGATCTCCTACCCCCTCATCTTTCGTTTCTTTCCCCATAGGAGGTCATCGAGTTTTGTGAGGCTGATCCTACAATGATTCAATCAGATCGAGCCCTAATTCCTTATATCCTAGCCTCGTTGGGGAAATGTAAGGAAAAACAGAGAAAAAGCAAACCGCTCTGATACCACTGATCCAAACTTAAACAAGAACGCAACAACTTACAAATATAATCATAAACACAAAGATGCGGCAAAAAAGTGCTCCATTTCATTAATGGAAAAATACTGAACAATTCTTACAAACATAATGGAAATAAGATAGCTAGGGCAATGTTAGCTTATCTCTGAGGAGAGATGTGGCAGCTACATGCCTCTGAACTATGTTACAATGAGGCTCAAATGCCTATTTATTATTGAGAAATAATGGAAAACCTTAAACATCCAAAATCCTAACCCTAGGAGATGAAGCGCCAAAACTATGGGCCCCGTTTGGGTAAATTGGTACATCAACTTCCCGGGGTTGTAGCTTTGGCATACGATCTCCGTTTGGCTATCATAATACCTCGTTTCGAAGATCTCGAATAGAAGGCCGAAAACAAACTTACAAGCTAGTTTGAAACGTTTTAGGTTTCTCCGTTTTCCCTAAACAGACCGTTTAGGGCCTCAAAATGGCTCCAGAAGTTCAAGACCCAAAAAATTGCCATAAATAGTAAATTGTGCTACAATTAAGGAAATCAAAAAACTCAAAGAGACAATGTTGGGGTTCCAACTGGATTAGGCAGGTGGCCAGCAATATCCACCTAGATCATGTGTGCCATAGGTTGTATTCCGTTGTGATGGGAGTGATCTATGACTAATCTTCATCATGTCAGTGCAGGCACTCAAGTGCATCTAGGATGAGGGTGGTCTACTTGGCATGCACCTAGTTGTTCAAGGTTACCAATCTGGTGTAGATCCTCACTGGTTCTACCACATAATGTGTGATATTTTATTTGGTGATTGGCATGTCTTTTGTATGGGATGCTTGTTTATATGTCTCTATTAATGCTTGTACTTCCTTGGAGATCTCATCCTACTTCCTCACCTATCCAACTTCTCCTATAGAGGGGACCCCATGAAGTTAGATCATATATTCTAAGTTGTTGAACAGATGCCTGTAGGATGCCAATACCCTATCCACAACTTTGGTCAATTTTTCTTTACACTGAATTTTGATGCAGAGTTGAACCTTGGTATTCTACATGGTGATCTAATCCTTCTTAGGGACCACCTTTGGTTCTCCTAGGTATTTGACGGACCATTCGTGTATCTTATCCAAAGCAGTCATTGTCTCCTTAAGCATCGTGACTCTTTATTTTGTGTGGGCTTGGATTGTCACAATTGGGGCTACTATGTGATGCAGTTTGGACATCTCTTCGTAGACTACTGCCATGGCCTCCCCCAGTGTCTTCATTTTTTCTTCGATTGCTGCCTGGAATTATGCTGCGTTCATGTGCACTAAATCAAGTGTCATGTTCTCTTCCTCCACCTTTCACTTCTCCTGATCCTCCATGGAACCCTTAATTCGGATGCATAAAGTCATTCTAAAGATCAACAATCTATTTTCTCATCTGGGCCACATTGTGTTCTGTGGCGGCAACGAAAGATATCTTGTCCGAGGCAATCATTCACATGTTTGTTGTAATGTTGGACACAATATCCTTGGTTGTGGTTACTGATAAAGGCTTAGCTGGATTCCTGACACAATATTTATTTCTTTCTTGCACAATTTTGAGGTTTACTTCATCAAAAGTGAGCCTCGTGAGATCTAGGTCCTCCTTGTCCTCTCCCTCCAGGATGCCCAATTCTTGTAGGGGGAGGTGGCCTTCAGTGAGGGGAGTGGTAGGAGGCACATCCAATGGGGGATGTTTACTTTGTCCTATACCCAGGTCAGCCATTTTTCTAGTCTCTCCATGTTCACTTTCACTAGATTCATTTTTCTTGTTCCTCCTTAGTTCGTCTTCATGTCGTCTTTTCTCTTGATCTATGAGCATTTGTTGCCTCTCTAGCTCATCTTCCATATTTTTTCAGCTCTTGCCCTAATCTCTTGCTCTCCTCTTGCCTTCTCTTTTCTACTTCTTCCTCTTGTTTTCTCTTCTCTGCCTCTTCCTGTGCCCTTTTATCTTCTTCCTTCTTTCTCTTCTCCGCCTCTTCCTGCGCCCTTCTTTCTTCCTCCTGTTTTCTCTTCTCTGCCTCTTCCTCCACCCTTTTTTCTTCATGCTGCTTTTATTGTAGGTGTTTCTCGTTTTCTTGCTTTTCCTGTTGTTTCCTTTTCTCATTCTATCCTTGGTTGTTGGAATATTGAGATTGTTTGCTCTCTATATCCCTTTTCCTTTTAAGATCTTGCTTTCTCCTTGCCAAGGTGGCATTCCTTTGTTCCAGTGTAGTATTAGTGTCTTCCTCTTTGTGGTCACTCAGGGCATCTTCTATCTCTTTTTCTTTTAACTTCTCAGATTCCGCAGTGCGTTTTGGCACCTCATGCTTCCTTCTCTTTATGGTGGAAGCTCTTTCTTTGAGGCTCACGTCTTCCTTGGAATCGTCAAGGAGATCATCTTCTCTGGCCTGCCGCTCACTTGGGCTAAGTTCTCTTGTAGTGTTAGACCAATTTTTTATCGCATATTTGAGATCCTGTTTGGTATGAGAATAAGACCAATTGAATTTTTCCATTTTGCAGTGAGTGGCTATGACCTTTTCAAGATGATATGTTCGGTAGTTAAGGGTCACAAAGTGGCTTCCTTTTAGTGCCTTGGCCTCTGCCTATACATGTTTGAAGTTTTCCACCACAAATGCTTTGATGGTGAGGGGGAAGGTGGGCCATGGTTTCTTTTTTCCTTTGTTCAATATCTTGGAAAAGCCCTGTTTCATTTGGTAGTAGACCTCTAGTAGGAGCATCTTGTTCGTGACGAACCTGGGTAGGGCATGAGGGGCCTTATGGGTACCAAACACTCTAATGAATGTTCCTTCTTGGATGGGAAACTAGTGTGCTACATTGACCACAATATTCATAGCCCTCTTTCACATGCATGGTGGTTCATCCCCAAATAATAGTTGGTACAACGGATAATGAAAGATTCATAGCTTACATCTATCATACCTTTGTAAGTTGTGTCCCAGAAAACTTTGTAATGGCAATGCACGGGGTCGGTTGCTGATGAGTCCCAATTGCAGCTCTAGTGGTCAAAGTAGCATCTCGAGAAAAAAACATCGAGAAGGTATGAAGACATATAGAATTTCAGAGGTTGTTCTGTTTGTGGGAGCTTGGCCACAACTATGTTTGTTCTCAAGAACTATGAGAGGATTCTTGTCCAATTAAAAATATTTCCTCAGGTGGCAACGACATACATGATGGGGACCCAAGTTTTGTAAAAAATGTCGTAGTATGCCTTGCCATATAATCAACGCATCATTTTAGAAATTAATTGATATACCTTTCTCAATCCTTTTGTCTTGTATGCCTGATCCGTTCTGACTCGGAACTTTGACAGGTCTTTCCACCGTTCCCTTAGGATTTAATTTACTAGGGTCTCAAACTCAGAGAACCATCTAGTATTAAAAACCTCCTGTCTCTCAGGGAGTCTATAGTAGGCGTGGATGTCTATAGTAGAGATAGCGGCTATGGGTGCCCCAACATAATCCCTGATCGTCCATGAATTATCTATGGTTTGCAAGATCCATTCAATAGTTTTTAAGCACGGGAAGACCGAGGGGTATGCACTACCTTGTGCAACCTTGACCTTTTGATGTTTAGGTATAATGGAAAATCCTCATGGGTTTTCAGAATGTCTAATTTCGAAAACTCCTTGTAGATGTTGTACTAGGAGAGCCTCATGGTTTCACTGATGTTGCAAGCTGTGTCCCTAAAGATGGGTGGCTCCTCGCCTTGGTTGGCCTCCCATGACCCGCTTCCTAAGCCTCTAAAAGCCGCCTTAGTGGTTTGGGGAGCTATTTCATCCACATCACCTGGCATGTTGAAAATACAATACCAAGATGAGAGAGACAACATGAAAATTAAGTAAAGCTGCAAAATAAAAGGAGTTTCAGTAGGTGGTAGGACAGCTGCATGGGAGGCAGGTTACAAGGATAGAAATGTGAATAAGTAACCTATTGTATAGGTCACATATTGCAAGGGTCCCAAAGCCGCAGGTCAGGTTGTTGGGGGTTGTATGGTCGTTATTCACAAGTCGATGGCAGTCACAGGTCTGCAAGTCGCAAGTTGCGAAGTCGTGGGAAAACAGATATTGCGGTCTCAAGCCACATGAATTATGTTTTAAGAGGATCAAGGAAGAAAATGTTTGGCTTTAGGAGGTCTAGGATTCTTCCAAGCAAGTAGGCTTAGGCTAAATGGTGAAGATCGGGAAGGTTAGGGTCGAAAAATGGTCGAGTTCTAGGTCCAGGAAGAGTGGAAGTGGCCAGGGAAACTGTTTTTTGGAAATGAGGTGGAAAAGCCATGTAACATGGGCTAAAACTCCCCGAGCATGGGATGCAGAAGGTCAGGCATGCAGACAAAGACACCTAGGAGAAAATCATGATCACTAGGAAGGGGAATGTTGCTTTCCTAGAGAAAAACACATGCATGCCCAAATCATAGAGCTTCATTGCCTTCTGCGCGGCCAAAGGAGAAACTATAATGAAACTGGGTGACCTTCCCTTATATAACTTTGGTCACACATGCAAGGTCACATAGGTATGACATGCAACCATGCGACCCATGCAACCTTGCGACCAGGTAGCCGCGAGGTCGCAAGGGTCGCATGTGCGTGTTCATGGGTGAGTGAGGCATGTGTGACCTTGCGACCTATACTACCTTGCAATCAGCTAGTCGTGAGGTTGCATCGATGAACAAGAGAGGAAGATGTGACCTCGCAACCTATGTAAATAGTGAGTCACATAGGTCGCATTAGTCATAGCAATCGTAAGTATTAACTTTAGTCGCATTCCAAAACAACAACTAATCGACTTTGGGCAAGAACTAGTGACTTAGCTTTACTTAGCTTAAAAATTATACTTTTTCAGGGTTCTTTGAGACTGTTGAACTCTTAGAGTACATCTTAGTGGTGCTAGTGGCCTGACACGATACAGGGGCTCCAAAAATTTTAGGGTTTCTAGATTTTGGAGGGGTTGTTGCAATAACTACAACAATTGGTGATTCCTTAGGAGACTCCAAGATCTCTGACGCCTTTTGGCCTAACTTAAGGGGACTTAAATAAGTATTGTTTTATGGAGCTATGTGATCTAGGTGGCTCTAGACACAGGCAAAAGTCCTAGAGGACTTAGAAAGGGTCAAAAATCAAAGTGTTTGGATTGTGCTCGAACTAGGTTCATGTTGAAGATATCGTCGTTTTTATCGGGGTGGTGTGTGTTACACTGAAATTTGTCACCATGACTATTTGCAGTTAATATGGCTCCATCAATAGTCATATTATCCTCCTTGTCAAGCCTCATACCTCTGCTCTTCATGTCAAACTTCAAAAAGAGAGCAAGTCACTTAAAAACATGTTTATCTCTGGGTACGCAGGTTCTCTCTACCTTGCCTGCGTGTACGCATCCCAAACACACTGTACCTGCGTACTTGTACGCTCTGTAAGC
>APFE030677392.1:87355-138767 GCA_000404065.3 Pinus taeda
TAATCGTTTTCTTTGTTAGTGTATGCAGGTCTTAAAGTGAAGGAGGAGCTCATCTGGATCAGCAAGGCTGGACTGCTACAACAAGTGTTGGACCTAAGGTAAAATCGGAAAACACTTGGTTCTCATAGAATGATGTATATTTAGAGAAGGATTGCTCTTGTTTGGTTTGTTTGTCACTAGAGAGTCTTAGACTCCTAGGGAGGTTAGGTTTTTCCGCAAAAATAACTCTTTCCGCATGACAGTGTGAATGGTTCATCAAACCGAGTCTGTATGCGAAATTTAGGAGTAGTTAAAGTTCAAGGTTCACTTGGATGATTGGGTAGGCTTAAGGAGGAAAAAATTTGGACAAAATCTGGCCACCAAATTCTGGCCAACCTGGGCCATATTCTAGGCAAATTTGTGGCCTACTTAAATTGGCTCCTTTAGTCAATTTTCTGAGTTTACAAAATGCCTAATGATTTTTTATAACATAAAAATAAAATAAAATATGTTTAAAGTGGTGGTGGGCTATGACCCCTGCCACCCCCACTGCACCCATGCCATATATGTATTAACAAACATGGGAACCAATGGGAGCTGAACCCATGGCTAGGGGCTTCACCGGCCCCACCCACACGGTGGCCCCATGTGTCTCTATGCCAAAACATTAATACAACCCACACAATTTTAACACAACATGTAAATGCTCTCACAGTTACCAAAACCATCAACACACATGTATAACGTTACAATGGTTATATGCACCGCTTAAAATAAAACACTATGTATTTATGGAGGGGGTTGGGATTTGATTCCTCGACCTCCATGCCTTGTCACCTCCGCCTTAAACCAACACGCCAAACATACTCCAATGGGAAATTCGTTGGCCCAACGTTATATAAACCTTCATTTTTCTTAGTGCACCCAGCATGGAGGAGCAAAGGAGTGTTCATGTAAAGCGAGACATATTTTATTATTATTTTGCATGTGGAACTATGAACTTGGGGAAAGCACAGGCGAAACCATGATTGAGCCAAATTCTCAGGAGGAAAAAATTTCTCTAGTGTCCAAATTGGACAAATTATATGTCGATCTCACACCTCTCAGCAACCTTATGGCATAGTCAACATTTTTATCTGAGCAGCAAATCTTCAAATGACCTGGAGGAAGGAATCTTTGAGGAATCTAAGGGGAATCTAAAATATTCTTGTAGCCCCAGATTTCCACTTTCTCATAATTCAGAAATTTGACAGTCGAGTTTACCTTATTCGATGCCACAAATCTAATGGTGCATTCATATTTTCCATTTTATCATTTAATTTTTTGTCCACTTTTCAAAGTGGAGTGCAGGTGTCAACATTCAATGTGCGAGCAGTCATTTCCATGAGATCCAACACTGCGATATTGATGGTACGTTCAGCTTCAACGGTTTTACATCCTTTTCTTCATATGGCCCCAGGATGTGAGGTATATGCAGTGTGTTCATGTACTTGTTTTTGCTATGAGATGCATTGTGCTGCATAGATCCTTGTTTGATGTTTGATGTGGGATCTTGTTTTCTTACTTGTTTCATGATTCCTGCTTGATGAGATGTGGAATCATCGATGGGATGTACTTGTTGTTATTGAGGTCCCTTTGTCGTCATGTTGATGGGATACTCATGTCGTAGTCATGTATGTCTAAATTGAGATCCCTTTGATGCTATGGTTGGTGGGATGCTCCTTATTGTCATATCTGAAATTATGTCATACTGATAGGAGTCCTTTTTTGAATGAGAGTTCCTACATTAGAACATCTCTTGGAGCTACTCTTGCGTGAGGGCATATTCCTTGTATGATAGAGAAAACACATGCATGTACATCATCACTCTTTCCAGCACTTAATGTAGCAGCCTACACCATCTTGACACTGGGGCCTGGAGACATGGTCCCTCCTAGACGAACTCCATTATCAACATCTTGTGTTTTATGTTGTTGATTCTTGTCATGTTCCTTTTTCATTACAACATGCATACATGTTCACTTATGCTATTTTAAATGCAATTCTAACAACATCATGAAAGTAAAATATCTTGGTTAAATTCAGGAGTTGAGTCAACTCGCATCAAGTTTGGTATCAGAGTGGTCTTTGCATGGATGTGAATTACAAGCATGAACAATGGAACGTGCAGCGACAAAGGATGAAAAAGAGATGTACGAGACCATGCTCAAAATTTCCCAAAGGGTGGAAATAATGTATGAAGCTCTACAAAAAGAGACAAAGGAAAAGGAGCGATTGCAGCTTCAGTTCCGAGCCACGGAAGACGCCCTGGAAGAACTGAAGCACAACAAACAAAATCTTCAAACAAAGAACACTGAATTGAAGATGCTTCTACATGAAGAGAAAGAGGAAAAACAAAGTTTGTTATGACAGTTGCAAGCTAAGGATGAGGCCTTGGAAAAGTTGTAGTGTGACCCATGTGAGGTAAAAAGTAATTCTCTAAATTCATATATGTGTCCTGATGATGATTTCACTGTTTTTGAAAATCATACCATAGGTATTGGCTCCAAATTATTGAATAAATTGGGTTATGAAGGAAAAGGGTTGGGAATTAATGGCCAAGGCATTGTCAACCACATCAAAGTAGAAGAATTACCCCATCAAGCAGGACTTGGGTATGTTAGAAATGAAGTTGGGGAATGCGTCGAGACAACTAGCGAACCACCAACAACAGATGATGAGAAACCCTCATCAGTTCTTTCCAAACCAACAGAGGAGGTAAAAGATGATTATTTCCTTTTGGTTTCTTCTTCACATAGTATGATTTCTATTGGATATGTGGAGATACCAACTACAGGGACAAACATGAGGCTCCTTACTAGGATGAGGTACAAGGAGGAAAAATAACTTGTTGTTAATAACCAAGGCATAACCCAAACATTGGAGGTTGTGCAAAGACCTTGATTTTCAGGCTTGGGATACATCGAAGGAGAATGCTCAAAGGTGTCAGATTCTTCCGAGGCATCGTCAAGGAAAAAGAATGATGGGAATAGATCACCATCATCCCATGGTACTGGCCATTGCAGGGAGAGAGCTGAGGCAAGCTCTTATCACCATAATGACACCAGAGATGACAAGGAAAGGTATAACCAATTTCGATATTCGAATGTTCATTTCGATCATAATCATGTTGTTAATGATGAACATAAAACATGGCATCGAAAAACATGTACCTTTTAGGGATTATGTAACCATACATTTTCTAAGTGTTGAAAAAGAATAGTAGCACCCAAAAGGAGGAGGCATGAAAGACCCTCTCAATAGCAGGTAAAGAAACATGTTAAGCAAATCTAGAGGAAGAAGATGTACTACAGTCATTGCGATATAATTGGTCACCAAAGGGCCACATGTTGGAGTGATACAAAGATCTTTTGCTTATAGATGTATCAAAAGAGTCACATGTGAAAATTGCAGCTTAACACAGAAATCTAATGTGCACATGAGAGAAGAAGAAGAAACACATAAAACATGAAAATAAGGCAACAAGACTTGATAATGGTGCTCGTCCAACTTGGACTATGCCTCTGGGCCCTGCTCGATCAATGGGGAGGCCTTCATTCATTAAATGGCATGAAAAGAAGAGAATACAATCATCAGTTACATAGAAGGAGTCATATACCTCCATTCTGAAAAATGGCTGAGAAAAGGAGAACTCAGACGGAGAAATGGATAGAACCACTGCATTCGTGGCATCAAGAAAGGAAAAAGCCATATAAAATTTGCCCAATTCAGACAAAATGAACTTTCACCCTCCTGTACTGCTCCTGCCTCGAACTGCGTGCCAAAAATCCTCTCCTTGTATTGCTTCACATGCATCGGATTTTATAATCATTGATTTGTTACTAGGCCACTTAAATTGGGAGTTGTTTTGCTCAAAATAGAATCCGTTTAGATGGAAGGGTCGGTGGGCGCAACAAAACCCCAAAAATGGCCTTTCTCAGCTCAAAGCGATAATACATAAAAACACTAGAAAACCCAAAAAACCGGACTTCAAAATATATCAAATCAGGTCTATGAACCCATCGAGTCTAGCCCTTTGTCACTGTTGGCATATTGCACTGGCAATGGTCCTTGTCGCGGGGATCCATCGATCGTCGATACACCGATTCGCCGACCACCGATACGCCGATCGCCGATATGCTAATTGCCGATATTGGTGTATCGTATCCGCATATCACGTCACTAACAACCCAGGGGTCCTAGTCCTATACCTTGGGTTGCGCTAACCCGATCCACCGATCCGATCACTCCATTATCGGTTCTAAAGTCCCGATATCACTGATCGCTTGCTCTCGATTGGGATTAGTCAGAGATCATTGATCAGGGGTTCCGCTACCCTTGCCTTAAGCCTGCCTTTTGACTCCTCCAATTGCAATTTTCCTTATAAGGCTTAAAACCCATTTTTTTTTTTTAGAAAATGCCTCATTTTCCAAAGGAATAAAGGCAGAGTCTTTTGGTGATAACTTCGTCATCCGGAGTCCATTTCAACCCATTCAAGTTGCATTAGATTCAGAATGAAAATATGTGCGCAACAGGACTATCTCCATAAGCATCCTTGGACTTTCATTTTCCATTTCCATGCAAGTCGACCAGAACTTTGACTGCTTCTATCTCCTTGATTCAGACTCAGATTGGAGTGTCATTCACACCATTGGAATTAGGGAAACGAGCACTTCGATATGATGTCAAGATACTTGCCTTTCTGCCACTCTGAATTCTGAGCTTTTCCATGCCACTATATCTGAAGATCCATCTTGATCAATCCTCCCCATTGAGGAGCTTTTGGACCACCAAAAGCTTTATTAGTCAATTGGCAAGTGAGGGAATTGTTCCCTCACTCTTTCTTTCTCTAGCGATTTTGGCTTCCTGGGGTGCATCCCCTTGAAATCAACTTGAAGGTATTCCACATCTTCCCGTCGTGAAGTCCTGGTTCTTCTGTCAAGGATGATGTCTTTAGGTAACGCATCGAGATATTCTGGTGAAAAATCATCAACTGTAGGAACTATGCCCACCTCTTCTGTGTCCATAATCAATGGTGGCTCATACAGCTTTACGTTCTCCACATTCACTATGGAGTACATTTGCATATATATCGGCAGATCAAGACGAAAGACTTTGTTTCCAATCTTCTCCAAAATGATGAATGGACCATACTGGATTGGTCGCAACTTCTTCCCTTCTCCCTTCATCTTGTCCTTGCTGATATGGAACCACACTTTGTCACCTACTTGAAATTAATGGTCGACTTGGTGTTTGTCATGTCGAGCCTTGTAATGGGATTGACTTTTCTCCAACTGCTCTTGTACTTCTTGGTGAATCAATTGGATCCACTGAATGAACTGCTAAGCTTTGTCCCTGTCATTACATCCATTGGAGTCATCTTCCCTTTCAAATGGTGAACGATGTGTAGATGAGTGCATTGCTCAGTTATAGGAATGTTGAAAATATGGGAGATGCTCATCCCACAACTTGGGATGTTTCCCACAATAACTTCGTAACAAGTGTACCATGGTGCAGTTGACAACCTCTGTCTGTTCGTCAGTCTGTGGATGAAATGTTGTGCTTCTTTTTAACTTGGTGTCCATCATCTTCCACAAGCTGGTCCAAAACTCTCCAAGAAAGTGAGAGTCTCGATCTGACAAATAGTCGTGACTCTTTTTAGACAAAGGCAAACCTCCTACAAAGTCCATTGATAGACTTTCCCATGGATGACTCGAAACAAGGAGTGGTGTGTAGATCTCGAGTTTTCCATTGGAGGGCTTTGAAACAGAACACATCACACAACCCTTTACATAGTGAGTCACGTTGTTCTTCATATGAGGCCAAAAAAAAAATCTTTTTACATGATATAAAGTATTTTTGACACTGAAGTGACCAAACACAAGAGAGGTGTGGGCCTCTCGAATTACATGTACTTGTTCCCTTGTGGGAATGCATAACTTTCCAAGGTGATACAACAATTTTCCCTACAAGTGATAGTTGTCCACCTGTGAACCATGGGTTATTTTTGCATAAATCTCCTTAAATTCATCATCGTTAGCATATTGTTCAGCATACAAACGACAATGAAGCATTATGAAAGATAATAGAAGTAGAAATAGGAGGACGAGATGGCATATCGGCCACTTTATTGCTAGTGCCCTTCTTATAATTTATTACCAGATGAAACTATTAAAGAAAACCCATCCACCTAAAATGACAAGATTGTTGCAACTTGGTCTGTGATTGAAGGTACTGCAAGGGCTGATGATCCGTATGGATGATGGTATCCTTGTCGATTTGGTAGTGTTTCCACTTTTTCACACTTTGCACCAAGGCATAAAGCTCCTTGTCATAAGTGGGATAGTTTATCATAGCCTGAGAAAACTTCTCAAAATGGTAACAAATCAGCTTCTTTTTTCGCATCAATAGAGCTCCCATGGCATAATCGTTGGCATCTGTTTTGATCTCGAATGGCTGTTGGAAATCTGGTAAGGCTAAGACTGTTGCGGTTCTGATCTTTTACTTCAATGTTTCAAAGGAATTCTACTGTCTTCCTCCCCATTGGAAGACCTATTTCACACTTGTCAATGTGTGTAGAGGTGTTGCAGTAATAGAGAAATTATAAATAAATCTCCTCCAATACTAGACTAGATCTAAAAAGCTGCAGACCTCAGTTACACTAGTAGGCTTAGGCCAATTTACAATTGCTTCAACTTTAGAGGGATCAATTTTTAACTGACCATGACCAACAATATGACCTAGGTAACCCAAAGAGGTTTTCCCAAACTCACACTTTGAAACTTTACATACAATTTTTCTTTTTTCAATACATCAAGAACTTTCTTTACATGACACACATGTTCATTCCAACTTTACTAAAGAAAAGTATATCATCTAAATATACAAGAAAAAATTCATCAATGAAAGGACTAAAGACATCATTCATGACCCTCATGAAAGTGGTTGGAGCATTGCAAAGTTCGAATGGCTTCACCATCCATTCGAATAGTCGCTGTTTGGTCTTGAAAGCAGTTTTCCACACATCCTGCTCTGCAATTCGGACTTGGTGATAACCACTGTGAAAATCCAATTTGGTGAAATAAACAACATTCTTTAACTGTTCTAATAAGTCATCGATGCATGAAATAGGGTAACAATTTTTCACCGTGATTTAGTTTAGCGCGCGGTAATCCACGCACATCCTCCATGTGTCATCTTTCTTTGGCACTAAGATGATCGGTGAACCACATAGAGAAGTGTCATGCTACAAATGGATTTCATGTTGGATTTCCCTCTTTAGAGGTAATCCCTTCATTCCTAAAACAACTCATCATAATTAGAAATTAATTCACATAATTCTTGTTTATTTTCTTGATCACAACCCTGAAAAGCATCGGCTAATTCTACATTTCTTTCCCTTACAACCATAAGCATGAAACCCTTACTAGAATTCACCAACCTTTTCATTTGTCCTGCACTTACAAGGTTGGCATTGATTTTAGTCTGATGAGCCCTTACTATATATTCTACCCCATCTTTTGTGATTTGGTATTTGTTTTCATGACGAAAGAAGACTTCCTTTCTATCATACAGATATGGACTCCCTAACACCATGCCATAGATATCCAATGGTATCACATCTAGTTCTACTTCATCCACTAACTTAGAAGTGATCACAAATTTTACTTTACACTTCTGAGTTACATTGAGTTTTGCTTTATCATTTATCCATCCCAGCGGGTAAGGTTTCGGATTTGGTTTGGTTTCTAAGACAAGTTTCTCTACCAAGGATTCTGCAATCAAGTTTGCTTGGGATCCGGTATTAAACAGAGTTTCTACTTTGGTAAGATTTATGACAACTTTGATATGAAATAGCTCAATTCTCTTTCGATCATTAGGAAGGGACTCATTTACAGAACTAGTGCCTTCATGTGATTCGGAATTAACATGAGGTGTAAGAGTACCTTTTTTTCCTATTGCTGTGATCAATGCTTCATCTTTGGAATTAGATCCAAGGCCTTGCTACACAGTCGCCACTATCTTCTGCTTGCCTTTTTCTCCATACTTCTTCAGTCTCTTTTCTGGGTGTTGTTTCCAACAGTGATTGTCATCATGACCTTCCTTTTTGCAGTGATTGCAATGCGGTTTTTCTCCTCCTTTGGTTGTTGCCATCTTCTTCTCCTTTCCTTTCCATTTTTCTTTAGACTTGCCATTGGGAGGTTTGAATGGTGGTTTTTTGGAATGGTCATTTCTTTCATTTTTTCCCCTGTTCTCAATATGAATTGCCTTCATACTGGATGAGTCAATAGTAGTTGGTTCAAACAATAACAGTGAATGCCTAATGTAATTATGTAATGAGCCAATGTACTTAGTTACTACTTCAGGTGTATCAAGTGCAATACCCAAATTAAGTGATTGCTTTCTAAACTCCTATGTAAAACTCTGAACATCCTAACCTTTGCCTTGCCTTAAATACTGCCAATTCATTAAAGCTTTTTGCTTGTATCCCAAGGGATAAAATTGTTCCTTTAATGCAGAAATAAAATCAAGCCATGAGGAAAAGAGGTTACCCACATTATTACTGCTTTGAAATTTGCTCTCCCACCAGACGAGAGCGGTGCTGCTTAGCCATGGAGAGGCTAGCTAAATCTTTGCCTCATTCTCCACGATTTGCTGAATCTTGCAGTAGACCTGAATCTGCCTAATCCAATTATTAAGATTCTTTGTGTTACTTTCACCATTAAACATGGGAAGATAAAATTTAACATCTAATTTAAAGAAGGGTTTCTTAGATGCGTCGCTGGGATTTTTGTGATTATGGTGGTGAGGGGAAGAAGAACTTTCACTCGTGGAAGGAGAAGGGGGTGGGTCTTCTCCACCATTTCCATGTGTTGAACCTTGTTCTCCTAGATTTCTCCATTATATTCTCTCTAGCCTTAAAAATAACTGACCAACATTCTCTTCCATTGAATAGAAGGTCTTGCAGAAATTGCGCTCCTCTTCAAGACGAGCTTCATCTTCTGCGATGCTTCTCCTTTGATGTGCACACCCCACTTCGGGATCGAAAGGCTCTAGTTCCCCTTCGCCTCTTTGGAGCATGTCTCTTGTTAGTATACAAACATGCAATTCACATCTAAAAAGACCTGCTCTGATACCACTTGATCCAGAGATCTTTTGCTTATAGATGTATCAAAAGAATCACACGTGAAAATTGCAGCTTAACACAGAAATATAATGTGCACATGAGAGAAGAAGAAGAAACACATAAAACATGAAAAGAAGACAAAAAGACTTGATAACGGAGTTCATCTGACTTGGACTACGTCTCCAGGCCCTGCTCGATCAATGTGGAGGCCTTCATTCATTAAATGGAATGAAAAGAAGAAAATACAATCATCAATTACATAGAAGGAGTCTTATACCTCCATTCGGAAAAATGGCTCAAAAAATGAGAACTCAGATGGAGAAATGGATAGCACCACTGCATTTGTGGCATCAAATTTTATAATCGTTGATTTGTCACCATGCCACTTAAATTGGGGGTTGTTTTGTTCAGAATAGAAGCCGTTTAGATGGAAGGGTTGGCGGGCGCAACAAAACCCCAAAAATGGCCTTTTTCTGCTTAAAGCGATAATACACAAAAACACTAGAAAACTTGAAAAAATAGACTTCAAAATATATCAAATTGGGTATATAAACCCATTGGGTTCGACCCTTTATCACTGTCAGCATATCGCGCTATTAGTGGTCCTTATCGCGGGGATCCGCTGATCGCCGATCTGCCAATCGCTGATACACTGATTTGTCGATCGTCGATACGCCGATCACTAATCACCAATATCAGTGTATCGCATCGGCCCTATCGCATTGGCATATCACATTGCTACAACCTAGGGGTCTTGGTCCTATACCTTGGTTTGTGTCGACCCGATCTACTGATTCGATCACTCCATCGCTAGTTCTAAAGTCCCGATATCGTCGATCGCTTGCCCCCAATTGCAATTAGTCGGAGATTGTTGATCGGGGGTTCTGCTGCTCTGTCCTTAAGCCTGCCTTTTGACTCCTCCGATTGTGATTTTCCTTATCAGGCTTAAAGCCCATTTTTTTGAGAAAATGCCTCATTTTCCAAAGGAACAAAGGCAGAGTCTTTTGGCGATAACTTCATCATCCGGAGTCTGTTTTAGCCCATCCAAGTTATAGTAGATTTATAATGAATTATCTATGCAACAGGACTATCTCCGGAATCATCCTTGGACTTTCATTTTCCCCTGTTTCTTGCAAGTCAACCAAAACTTTGACTGCTTCTATCTCCTTCATTCGGACTCAGAATGGAGTGTCATTCGCACCATTGGAATCAGGGTGACAAGCACTTCGATTTGATGTCAAGATACTTTCCTTTTTTCCACTTTGAATTTTGAGCTTTTCCATGCCACTATGTCTGAAGATCCACCTAGATCATGGAGGTTCTATCCAAAGCAGTGCCTTAAAGGCAAAGTGTCGGTGCATGAACCAAATGAAACGATTGTTCAACAAGAAAAACCACCATAGGGGGATGACCCATTCACATTGATAAGTGAAAAATGATTTCCAGATATGTTAGCTTGTCATGGTCGTGCTTTTGTAAATCATTTGCTGCATTTTTAAATGTAAAATTGATGATGTGTTTTCCATCACTTGCTAAGCAAAAATGATGATTGGTATTATTCTGTGTTGCATGTTAAAATATGAAAGTGATGTCATGGTTCCATCACTTGTCAAAGAAAGAATAGTGTTTGGCCTTATTTTTATAAATCACGTGTTGCAGTGATGATGTATTTTCCATCACTTGTCTAAGCAACAATGATATGCTAGCCTTGTTTTTGTAGCTAGGGTATTGTTTCCATTTCGATGTAATCTTGATCACCAAGTATGTGTTATAAACTCATGGTAAGTATGGGATGCTTGGGTCATTAGTTGGTCATGTAAGTCAAGCATGTAATTTTCATAATTGTAGTATAGGTTTGCAGAGGTTGCAGGTGTCGGCTCATTGTTTATGGCGCCGAAGGACAAAGGTGAAGGAGAAGGAAGGGTGACATATCAGATACTTGTAAGTGCAGACAGGGTACAAAGAAGTGGTAGATTATTTTCATGCTTTTGGAAGAAGAAAAGCTCCTCAGTGGGGAGGATTGATCTAGGTGGCTCCAGACACAGTAAAAAGTCCTAAAGGACTCAGAAAGGGTCAAAAATAAAAGTGTTTGGATTGTGCTCAAACTAGGTTCTTGTTGAAGATCTCATCGTTGTGATCGTGGTGGTGCAAATGGTTCATCAAACTAAGTCCGTATTGCAAAATTTAGGAGCAGTCAAAGGTCAGGGTTGACTTAGATGACTAGGCAGGCTTAAGGAGGCAGCAATTTGGACAAAACCCAGCCACCAGATTCTCAAAAAATTTGTGGCCTACTTAAATTGACTCCTTCGGTCAATTTTCTGAGCTTACAAAATGCCTAATGATTTTTTATAACATAAAAATAAAAATAAAATGTTTAAAGTGGTGGTGGGCCATGACCCCCGCCACCCCTATCGCACCCATGCAATATATGTATTAACAAACATGGGAACTGATGGGAGCTGAACCCATGGCCAACAACTCCACCAACCCCACCCACGTGGTGGCCCCATGTGGCTCCGTGCCAAAACATTAATACTACCCACACCATTTTAAGACAACATGTAAATGGTCTCACGATTACTAAAACTGTCAGCACACATGTATAATGTTACAATGGTTATATGTGTCGCTTAAAATAAAACATTGTGTATTTATGGAGGGGGTCAGGATTTGATCCCCCGGCCTCGACGCCTTGTTGCCTCCACCTTAAACCAATACGGAAAACAGACTCCATTGGGAAGTCCGCTGGCCCAACATTATATAAAACTTCATTTTTCTTAGTGTGCGTAGCATGGAGGAGTGGAGGAGAATGCACATGGACCGAGACATATTCTTTATTACTTTGCAAGTGGAACCATGACCCTGGGAAAAGAACAGGCAGAACCATGATTGAGCCAAATTCTTAGGAGGGCAAAATTTTGCCACTGTCCAAATTGGACAAATTTTATGTCGATGTTACACATCTCATCGACACGAATGTGATGGCACAGTCAGAATTTTGATCTGAGTAGCAGATCTTCAGATGACCCGGAAGAGGTAATCTTTGAGGAATTGAGGGGAATCTAAAAGATTCATGTAGCCCCATATTTCCACTTTCTCAGAATTCATAAATTTGAAAGTTGATTTTACCCTATTCAATGCCACAAATCTGATGGTGCATTTAGATTTTCCATTTGATCATTTCATTTTTTGGCCACTTTTCAAAGTGGAGTGTAGGTGTCAACAGTCAATGTGCGAGTAGTCATTTCCATGAGATTCGACGCCATGAGATTGATGGTACAACTAGCTTCAGCAGTTTGACATCCTTTTCTTCAGATGGTCCTAGGATGTGAGGTATATGCATTCTGTCCATGTACTTGTTTTTGCTATGAGATGCATTGTGTTGCATAGATCCCTTTTTGATGTTTGATGTGGGATCTTGTTTTCTTACTTGTTTCATGATTCCTACTTGATGAGACACAGAATCATCTGTGGGATGTACTTGTTGTCATTGATATCCCTTTGTCATCATGTTGATATGATACTCATGTTGTAGTCATGTATGTCTGAATTGAGATCCCTTTGATGCCATGATTGGTGGGATGATCATTATTGTCATATGTGAAATTATGTCATACTAATAGGAGTCCTTTTTTGAATGAGAGTTCCTGCAGTGGAACATCTCTTGGAGCCACTCCTGCGTGAGGGCAGATTCCTTGTATGACAAAGAAAACACATGCATGTACATCATCACTCTTTCCAGAACTTAATGTAGCAGCCTGCACCATCTTGACACCAGGGCCCGGAGACGTAGTCCCTCCTAGACGAACTCTGTTATCAACATCTTGTGTTTTATGTTGCTGATTCTTGTCATGTTCCTTTTTCATTACAACATGCATACATGTTCACTTATGCTATTTTAAATGCAATTCTAACAACATCTTGAAACTAAAAGATCTTGGTTAAATTCGGGATTTGAGTAATCTCGGATCACTATAGGTCCCATTTATGGTATTCGAGCCTCCTCTTCGAACTGGTTGGCTATCCCATCTTGTAGAAAATGGCCTCTGCAACACACGATAGGGTGCTACCTCCCATTGTCCTAGGAAGGAAAAGGGAACTTGAAGTTATAATATGAGCTTGAAGTTTTTTCGGTATAGTAGTCATGTTACTCTAGTGTTGCTCCGCTGCCAGTGAGCCTAAACAATACCTTGACAAAGTCACTACCTAGAAATCATGAACGTTGCTCTGCTGCCAGCGAGCCTGATCAGTACCCTGGTGGAGTCGTTGTCTCACCTATTTGCGTAGGAAGGATTTCTATGTCCTTTAGCCCTTATTATGAATGGATGGATGTGCTCATTTTCACTTATTTGTCTGTGCTTATATGCACTTATTTAATGGTGGCTTAAAACCCGGGCAAACGAGGGATCCCGAATTATTTGACTTGCAAGGAGGTTGCTTCTGGTTTTTTAGAGACCTTATTCTTTTCCTGAAATATATGTATTTTCAAAAGGTTTCTTCAATTTCCCCTTCCTTCCCAGTACCATGGGTGATCCAGAACAATTCACAACTTATCAACCATGTAAGCGGTTGGGACAGACCAGCACGAGCAGGAATGGAGGCCGTGTGTACCATCGACTTCCCCACAACTACCAATCTAGCACACTAGATTTTTTTGCCATGACTTAAGTCTTGGTTAGAAATTTTTTTATAGAGCATATGCAGGAGCAAATGTGCAGGGTCGTTCCAACCTCTACCCACCATCTCAAACTTATTTTGAAAGGAAATGAAATAACAAACTATACTGAAAGCAAAACGACAACTGGCTAGGAAAACAAAATAAGACTATGGTACAAGATGGGGCTAGCAACCTTGGGGCCACTAGGTGAAATAGAACTTAAGGTTTTGGCCGTTCACAAGGAGGGGTTCTACTCACCCTCCCAAGGTTTTCAACTTGAAGGTGTGTTGGCCAATTTTCTCTTTGATCTGGAAGGGGACGATCCACAAAGCTTGGAACTTTGTGTGTTTTCCCCTATCTTCATGGGCCCGATCCCATTTAAGATCTAGATCACCCACATTAAACTCACAGGGCCCTACAAATTTCTTGTCAACCCACCTCTTAATCCGGGCTTGATGAATGGAAAATTTCTATTTACCCTTTAGCCTTTCCTCTTCCAACCTCACAAGGGTGTCAATACGGCTTTGAATGGCAGGACACGAGGAGCCTTGCGACTCTTGAGCTAGTCTGAGTGCTGGGAGGTATAGGTTAGGTGGCAAGTTGGCTTCTTTCTCATAGATTAGGAAGTAGGGGGATGTGGCAATGGATGGTTTTGGGGTAACTCGGTCAACCCACGAGGCATTACTGAGTGCATTGTGCCAGTTCCTTTGATGAGAAAGCAGGGCTTTCTTGAGGATGCGGATGAAGTTTTTATTGGTTGATTATGATAGGCCATTCCCTTGACACTGTTCTCCAAAGAAAAATGATACAATTTTAAAGACGAAAAATATGTAGCATTATCAAAGACAAGTGAGTTTGAAACACTGAACCTGGCTATGATGTACTGATTAATGAAAGATATTACCTCATCATCGTTAACCTTCAGCAAAGAAATTGCATCTATCCACTAGGTGAAATAGTCGATGTTTGTATGTATATACCTGTGTTGTTTTGATAAGTTGGGCATGATATCACCTATGACATCCAACACCCATTGCTGAAAAGGTTCCTCAACTCCTATGGGTTGGAATGGAGCAGACAATCCCACTTGCCTATTTGCGTGCTTCTAGTAGATGGGAGACTTTCAAGCATAGGCATATGTGTCCTTGAAGAACGCGGGCCAGTAGAAACCTACCCGCATGATCTTATGGGATGTGGTGTCTCATGCATAGTGACCTCTTGCGGGTCCATCATGTAGATATTTCAGCACTTGCTAAGCCTCATCATATTCTAAACATCTTAGTAGTATGCCGAGGTGGTGCTTTCTGAAAAGGTTCCCTTGAACCATTTGATATGAGGAAACCTTAAGACTAATGACTCTCTTCTGTTTGGTGCACATGGTCTTAGGTAGAGATCCCTTCACTAGGTATTGCCTTAAATCAGAGTACTATGAAGAGGAGTCATGTGGCTGAGGAGTTCATTCTCGTACATTTCGATTTCATGTTCCCAGCCTTCTGTCTCCGATACCGGTCGATTGGACTCTATATTTTGTTGATCAGTCACCTCGGTAGTTAGTTTGCAGAGCTCGTGCCATTTCATGGTGTGGGAGGGATTGAAATCCAAATTGTATTATTCGAGGGAGGTCATCTAGTTGGCTCTCCTCTCACCCAGTTCCTATTGCATGAAGAGGGATCTGATGCTGGGGTGTGGAACCATTACTGTGACGTGGTTTTTTAGGATGTATGGTCCAAAGTGTTTCACTGCTTTGTAGACATCATATGCTTGCTTATCAATGTCTAGGTAATTTAGCTATGCACCTTGGAGCCCTGTACTCATGAAGGATATAGGTTGTTCATCATGGTCGCAATCGTTTTATGTGAGGACCATTACCAATGACGAGTCTGAGACAAAAGTGTACAAGATAAAGTCCTTGCTGAAATATGGGCTTGAGAGGGAAGGAGCTTCTATGATCGTTGTTTTAATGTGATCAAAAGATTCCTTTTTTTATCGATTCCATTTGCATATTACACTTTTTTTATCATATTCTGTAAAGGCTTGAAAATTTGTGCAAAATTTGAAATAAATTTGCAAAGAAAAATAATTTTGTCAATGAAATATTGCATACCTTTTTTGGTGCTCGACTGAGGGATCTGAGCTATAGATTTTACACGATTAGGATCTATGGTGATTCTATTCTTAGTGATGATGTGACCAAGAAAGTTTCCTTCAGAAACCGCCAATATGCTCTTATTAGGTTTTAGAGAGATTCCATTTTCCGACATCTTTCAAAAATTTTCTTCAAATGGTGAAGGAGGTCCCCCCTTTTCTTCGAGAAAATGGTGACACCATCTAGGTAGACCACCACACTCTAACCCATAAGACCTCGGAAGGTGATATCCATTTCTCTCTAGAAGTTTTCCCCAACATTTATCAGCCTGAAAGGCATATGATGAAATGAAAATGTCCCCCACTTTGTTCAGAATGTTGTTCGATCCAATTAGGTTCAACTACCAGGACTTGATTGTAACCTGAGAAACCATCTAATAAGGAGAAGACTTCGTATCCCAAGACGGTTCGGAGGATATGCTCCATGGAGGGGATCGGGTAGTTGTCTTTCCAAAAATTGATGCACAGACATAACTCCCTGGATTTCTTTTGTACTGGCACCAGATTGGATACCCATGTAGAGTGTCTGACCTTGAAGATGATGCGAGCATCCAACAATTTCTTGAGTTCCTTTTGGATGAGGGGTTCTAATGTAGGGTGCACCTTCCTCAATTTTTGCTAAAAGGGTTTAGCCCCTTTTTTTGTAGGGATGACATGTTGAATAATTCGAGTATCTTACATTTTCAGGTCATCATATGTCTAAGCGAAAATATCGCAGTACCTTTTGAATAGGCTGAGGAATGTCTGTCTTTCCTCTAGGGTGCATCCCAGCCCTACGTTGACATAGTTGGGGTCATATTCGGTCCCCAGGTTGATCTGCTGATGCGAGAGAGTGGAACTATGAGTTTTGGTGTTCAACGACCCTCGGAAATGGTTTTGGAGGTCAAACAATTTCTCTAATGTCACCACCCCCTTAGGAAAGGGGTTTCCTTTTTGGGAATCTTCTTCTTCTTGTAGTGACCTCTCATGTTCCTCTTCATTAATTAGTGTGTCTTTGAAAACCTCTACATTTCTCACGAACTCTAGAATTTGTTGGTCATCATTGAAAACATGCAAATTAGTTATATTATCGGGCACTGTCGATTTATACATAAGTTCAATAGAAAACCCGTCCCTTGGGGGTGTGAATCTAGCTGTAGCATTAGCTAAAGTGTCAGTAGTGGCATTATTAAATCTACGAATGAAAATGATATTGAAAGCTTGTTGTAGCGGCTACAACCACCCTCCAAAATTTTGGCCTGCACCAATTTCGGAGCCTCCCTTGAAAAGTTTCACTTGATGACTACACACACTCGAGTTCACTCCCTGAGCTCATGTGATTCTTTACATCTGCCTTGCTTGCTAATTACATTCAAGTCTTTGCATGTTGATGTCTAAGTCATGCTTGTGACCATGTTCTGGTTATTCTCAAAATCAAATTCTTCACTTTGTATTTGCTTGTTGTGTTCACTATGAAAGCATCTATCACACTCACACATAGAGTCACACTCACTATCATGCAAATGTCATCTCGATCAATGAACGATCAATCACGAGTTTCGTGCTTGTCACTTACACCGTTAATCAGTCATGTTGAACATGTGTGTCTAGATGGTTTTTTCGTTTTGTCGTCAAGTCATGCAAGTGTGTGTATGTATGATCATCTATGCATCTTTTGATTGTTCACACACTTATCCATTTTTGCTGAAAGTTCTGACGACCAGAATCCCCTCTAATAGCTAGACCACCAACTCGATCGAATGTCAACTAGCACAGTGTAGAAGCACTAAGCTAGTCTTTTCAAGCCATGCTGCCCGCAAGCAATTCAATCAACTATCCTATTTGCCACCTGGACAGTCGGACCTGGCAATCACCCCAGGATTGACTCCCCTTAAAAATTGCGCAGAGGCCACCAAACTCACCACTCAACTAACTGAGGAAATTGAGAAGATAGGCCGAACAAACACCAAGTGCCCATCCCTGTCTCCCTCAAAAAATTGTGAAATTTTCCCAGTCAGTCATCCCGACAGTCAAGAAGTTGTTCATCTCAAAAATTACACAGTGTTCATGATAAGGCCTTCCGTTGTCCATCAGTCAGCTCAACACAGAAATAGCATAGAGATGATCAGCAAGCTAGCCTCCTAGCCTCAGTATAGTTTTCCTTGCCAGCAACCCCTAGTAGCAGACTACTAATTCCCTCCAAGAATTGTGTAGTTTCTGCTGCGAGTACCTCTAGCAACCAACTGGCAGTTCCCTTTGGAAATTGTGCAATTTTGGCTACTAGTGACCCAATAGCCAACTCGAAGTTCCCTCTGGAAATTGCGTTGTTTTGGCTGCCAATCTTGAGGGCAGTTCCCCCAACAAATTGTGCAATCCCTACCTCCTGACCCTTCATGCAGCCTCGCCCGTTCCTTTGCAAAAATGTGCAAATCTGGTTGTATAGCCCCGCTACCCATTCGTTCCAAAAAATGCGTAGAGCATGCCTGCCTTACATTCCAACAGCCTAGATTGTCCCTCACAAAATTTGTGTAATTTTGTCTCCCAGCTAAGCCAGACGTCATAGACAGTCACTATCGATTCAAATTACCCGTATTCATCACTCAGTGACCCTTGCACAATTTTCATTACAAGTGCTCAGAGTCATCATCCTCCTTCACAACCTTTCTTCCTCTACTAGACACCTGCTATTGGCATTATGACATAGATTTGGCACTATTACACAGGCGTTTTCCTTGATGGCAACTCACTCTAATGATAGATCACAGTTTAGACTCATAGAATGAAGAAAGAAATGTATACACAGGTTCCTCACTGACCAAGCTGCGTGTACACGCGAGTTAGCAGACAAAAAGGAGCGTATAATGTACACACGCACTTTCATAGAAGGAAAGGTGCGCACATGATGGAAAACTAAGTTTTGGTCTGTGGCATTTGGTCCATGGTATTTTTATCCATGGTATTGGTCCAAGGTATCTGGTCCGAAGTGTTGACCATAGGTATTTGGTCCAAGGAATCTGGTCCGAAGTGTTGACCACAGGTATTTGGTCCAAGGTATTGGTCCTAAGTGGTTTTGTTCCATGGTATTGAGTAAGGCCTAAGACTATAAAAGGAGGAGAAGTTCATTAGGAAAAGGCACTTAAGTATTGAATATTTGATGCATAGCAAGATCTAGCATACAGGTTAACGGGTTATGGTGAATAGCTAAATTTGAACCAAGGATGAACCTTAGCTCTTGATGAAGGATAAGATCTAATGATGGATCACTTATATGAATAACTGGTGCATGTTGTAGTCTGTAAATATGATGATCTGGGTATAACTGAAGTCTAAAATTGTTGTAAAGTTTAAATCATCATTTATAGATCTGTACGTAGGTTCACTTTAGAAAAGTCGCATATACACGCTGGTTCTTCATATCAAAATAGTGTATACATCTTAAATTTGATTTGCAAATATGTATGTAGGTTCACCTTGAGAAAAGAGCATATGCATGCAGGTTCGACACATTAAAGTAGCGTATACCTCATAAAATATGCTTTAGCTGCTTCTATTTGTTGTTACAATGTTTTGAGTTCTTGTTACTGTGCTCTGGTTACTATATTTTGGTTATAGAATTATGAAAAGTGATTGATTGATTCAGTTGTGATTGGTGCAAAGGATATTGGTTGATGTAGATATATTTGATGTTTGATTGATGTTATTAATGGATCTAGTCTGAAAATCTATGAAACATGGTCCCTGGAAGAAAAGAGAAGGTTGTAGCCTTCTGTAGGCTGGCACCTACGTACTAGTACTCATATCAGCTAGTACAAGAGCTAGGGGGTTGTAGCTCCCTTCCATGAGAAGTTGGAGAATGAGAGAAGTTTGTAGCCTTCTACGGGTAGAAGCCTGCATACTGGTATAACACTACACCAATACAAAAATTGTAAAAAGAAGTTTCTAATTTAAAAAGAATATGGAGATGATTGCAGAAGGTGGTTTTCACCCACATTAGGTTTCTACCTTATATCTTGTGTTCCTATGTGTGATTGTCTATTCTATTTTTACTACACCTGGTTATTTTTTATATGGTTTTGATGCATTGATTAAAGATCAAAATATGATGAATTAACTGAATCATAAGTCTGCAGGATGTATGCTAGTTGCCTTAATCACAATTGTGTATACATGTCAGTTCCATTAACTGAAGTAGTGTATATGAATATGATTATGGAAATGAAAAATTATTGACTTGATAATACTGATTCACCCCCCTCTCAATATTATTTCCAACAATTAGTATCAGAGGAGGTCCTTCACAAGAAGCTTGATCACTTGAAGGAAGATCTATCATCATGAGTAATTACGAAAGAGAGGGATCCGTTAGACCACCAATCTTTGATGGGAGAAAAAACATTTATTGGAAGGTAAGAACCACAACCTATCTTCATTCACTTGGAAGAGATGTCTGGGAAATTGTGGAAGGAGGATATACATTTCCATCGACAATTCCTATAGATACGGCAGGTAAAAATCAATATGAAACCAATGCCAAGGCTGTCAAAACATTATTGGGGAGTCTGTCACAATCAGAATTTGTCAAAGTTATGTAGCTCAAAACTGCCAAAGAAATATGGGACAAGATTTTTCTAAGCTATGAAGGAGACAATAAAGTAAAACATGAAAAACTACAAACTCTCAAAATTCAATATGAAACTCTCAAAATGCACAATGATGAAAGTATATCCAGTTATTTCTTACGTATAGAAGAGATTGTTAATTGCATGAAGAACTTGGGTGAAGAGATAAAAGAAGTTACTTTAGTTGAAAAGGCTTTAATATCCTTGTCTACTAAGTTATAATCAAAAGTATCTGCCATAGAAGAAAAGCAGGATCTTCAGACTATTATTATGACACAGCTACACAGAATCTTAACTGCTTTCGAAATGAGAAAAGGAGGTCCATTAGATATGAGAGAAGCCACATTCAAAGCTTCAAGAAGAGAAGAACTCAATGAATCAAGACATATTTCAGAAGGAGAGGAAGAAGAAAACTTTGTCAAGAACCTTCAACGGGGTTTCGGAAGATTCAGAGGTAAACTACCCTTCAAATGTTTTGCATGTGGAAGAGTCAGTCATTATGCTACCAAATGTCCTCACAAAGATAAGTTTGATAAAGGTAAGGAATCAACAAAATGGAATAGAAAACAAAGTGTAAGTAAGAAGATCTACTACAGGCATGAAGATAGTAATGGTTTATCAAATAGAGATGAATATGAAAATAGTAATGACTATAGACTTCTAATGGCTTTTGAAGATGATGATTTCCTGGATGCATTAGATGAAGATGACCTTTATGAAGAAATATCTAAACTCAAAATATGTTTAGAAGAAAAGAATATGATTATAGATACTTTGACATTCCAACTTGTTGAAAGAGAAAAACACAATGAAAAACTAGAATGTGAAATTGTGGGTCTAAGAAAGGATATTGAGAAAACAAAAGCTCTCAACCTTAGATTTGCTAAAGGATCAGAAACCTTAAATGAAATTATCAAAGTGCAGTGCTCTGCTCTGATAAAGACAAGTCTTGGACATACTGAAGAAGCATCCCAAACACAGAAGCCGTCAACATCCACTAAAAGTTATCTTGATACAGCAAAGAATAGTGAACAATTTGACAATCGACAACAAAGGCATAAAACAGATCACCTAGTAAACCAGGCTTAATTTACTTCAAGGATGAACAGAAGCTACAACCAACCTCGGGTAAATCATACTCGATATGTTTCAAGAATGAATATCAATAGTAACTACAATCACCAGGTCAATAGATTCGATAATCGCAAGAACTTCTTTAATGGCCAATGTTTTTCATGTCATAACATTGGACACAAAGATGCTCAATGTGTTTCTTATAATACCATCATGAATAGAGAATCAAAAAATCAAAGGTATGTGATGGGGATCATAAAACGGACCTACAATAACTTTTCTCTTCTTGAAAATGAAATAGAATGCTCTATCTGCAACAACTTCAGTCATGAAGAATCTGAATGCAGGAGTAAATTTCGGCAAACATCTCAGAAGGAGCAAACTTCATTAAATCCAAAAATATGGAGAAATAAAGAACCGCAAACAGAAAGATGTGGTATAGCCTTGTATGCAGAAGCACAAGCAAAATAGTGGTACATAAATAGTGGATGCTCAAAACACATGACAGGTGATAAAGAAAAACTTCAATCATATAATGCCTTAGAAAATGAAAAGAAGGTCTCTTTTGGAAATGACACTCCTGTTGTCATAAAAGGTAAAGGTTATGTTCTCTTAAAAGAAAAATATAAAGCTGGGAATGTTATGTATGTTGATGGTCTAAAGCATAACCTGTTGAGTGTCAGTCAAATGTGTGATCAAGGAAATGAAGTAGTATTTTGATCAAATGGATGTGTTGTTCGTGACCTTGATACAAGAGAAACTGTGATCAAAGGTATAAAAAATCCAAAAAACTCATACATTCTCAAGGGAGGACAACAATAGTGATATCTAAGCAAAATGATGAACACTGGCTATGGCACAAAAGATTGGGGCATCTAAGATTCTCTCAAATAAGAAAAGCATGCCGATTCCAAGCTGTTTGTGATCTTCCTGATATCAGCATCCCAAAAAATACAATATGCAAATCATGTCAATTTGGTAAGCAAAGTAGAGCATGCTTCCCTGAAAAGGAAGGATCAGCTAGTAAGCCTCTTGAACTTGTTCATATTGATTTATGTGGACCATCAAGGAAAAAGTCACCTCGTGGAGAGGAATACTTCATATTGTTCCTTGATGATTTTTCCAGAATGTGTTGGATAGGGCTTCTAAATCATAAAGATGAAGCATTTGAAAAATTCAAAGCCTTCAAAGCCTTGGTTGAAAATGAATTAGATCACAAGATCAAATGCCTCAAATCTGATCGAGGAGGGGAATTTACCTTGGATTAATTCTTTGAATTTTGTGAAGAACATGGAATAAAAAGGCAATTCTCCATTGCAAAGGACTCAGCAAAATGGAGTGGTAGAAAGGATGAATAGAACTGTTCAACAAATGGCTCGTGCTATGCTAGATGAGTTCAAAACTCCTGCAACCTTCTGGGGTGAAGCTGCATTCGCTGCCATCACCATTCTCAACCAAGCAAATGTTCGGGTAAACAGCACTCAAACTCCACATCAACTTTGGTATGGTAAGACTCCTACTTTAAAATACTTCAAAGTTTTTGGAAGAAAATGTTACATTAAAAGGATTGATGAAAAACTTGGCAAGTTTGAACCTAGAGCAGATGAAGGCATTCTCATTGGTTCCTCTTCCCGAAGTAAATGATATAAGTGTTATAATAAAAGACTTGGGAAAATTATTGAAAGTATTGATGTTGTGGTTGATGAAGCATGCAAAAATCCAAAGCAAGTAAAAACCAAATATTGTGGAGAAGATGAGTATTATCCTCCCACATCAAATCAGGCTAATTCTGAAGAAGAAACCAATGAAGCACCAGAAGAATAGATAATGGAAAAAGAAAATACTCCATCCAGGTATGTTCAGAAAAATCATCCAGAGACTCAAATTTTGCGACAGAAAGAGGTAGGTGTGTAGACAAGAATAACTATTACAGAAGCTTCAAGCTATCTAGCATTGCTTTCCTCCATCGAACCTCAAAATGTAATGAAGCATGCAAAGATGAATGTTGGGTCAAGGCCATGAATGAAGAACTTGAGCAAATTGAAAAGAATAATACTTGGGAATTAGTTTCTAGACCTCATGATAAGAATATCATAGGAACCAAATGGATATTCAACAACAAGCTAAATGAAAAATGGAGAAGTTATTAGAAACAAGCCCAGACTTGTTTGTAAAGGATATGCTCAACAAGAAGGTATAGATTTTGAAGAAACTTTTGCACCTGTTGCTAGACTTGAAGCCATAAGAATGTTCCTTGCTCTTTCTAGTTTTCAGAAATTCAAAGTATACCAAATGGATATAAAATCTACCTTTCTTAATGGAGACTTAGAAGAAGAAGAAGTATATATTGAGCAACCAGACAGATTCATTCTTGGAAATGATGCAAAACTTGTATGCAGACTCAAAAAGGCTCTCTATGGTCTAAAACAAGCTCCAAGGGCCTGGTATTACCCTCTTAACAAATACCTCCATCAAAAAGGTTTTTCAAAAGGATCAGCTAATAGCAATCTATATACAAATATTGACAATAATAAATTTCTAATACTTGTTGTATATGTTGATGATATCATTTTTGGTAGTAATGAAGAAGCCATGAGTTGGAAGTTTGCTTCGGTAATGTAGCAAGAATTTGAAATGTCCCTGCTTGGTGAGCTTACATATTTTCTTGGTCTACAAGCTCAACAAAAAGATGGTATTTTTCTATCACAAACCAAATATCTCAAGAAAATATTTAAAAATTATGCAAGGAAGATTCTAAACCAGTATGTACCGCTATGGTAACAGGATGCAGTCTGCTTTATCTAATAGGTACCCAACTAGACATCATGCATGCAGTGGGAATAGTTGGAAGATTCCAAGCAAATCCAAAGGAATCACACCTTTAGGCAGTCAAAAGGATTTTCGAATATCTTCAAGGAACATAGAATTTTGGTTTATGGTATCCTAGAGATATAGATCTTACACTTCATGCATATACCGATGCAGATTGGGTAGGAAGCATTGATGACAAAAAAAGCACTAGTGGTGGTGCATTCTATATGGGTTCTAGATTAGTGTCTTGGTTCAGCAAGAAATAAAGTTCAATTGCATTATCTACAGCTGAAGCAGAATATGTGGCTACTGCATTTTACTGCACACAACTCCTTTGGATGATGCAAACATTACAAGACATTCATATCACATGTACTCCACCCATCTCCATTCTATGTGATAATACAAGTTCCATCAATATTTCAAAGAATCCAGTCATGCATTCCAAGACCAATCACATACCCATCAAATATCTTTTTCTACGTGAACAAGTGCTTGAACAAAAGGTCAAATTGGAGTATGTTACCTCCAAAGAATATGTTGTTGATATATTCACCAAACCACTACACAGAGAGACATTTGAATTTCTCAAACAAAAACTAGGAGTAGTTGATGCATCATCCTGCCGTTAAAAATTATCTATTTCAGAGAAAAGTGGTTATACACGAGTTTCATGAAGTGTAGTCGTGTACATACGCAGGTTTCTGTATATACAGTCGCGTATATGTTGGTTTGAAGAAAAGCAGTGGGCCAGACTTAGGATAAAAGGAGTCTGATATGGGTTTGACAGTGATCATCTGGCATAGGTTCAAGGGGAGCATATACTTCTAATAATGCATTGTTAGCATTATCTTAGAAGATCTTGGTACAAATTCACAATTGTTTTTGATTCAGGTGGAATAGGTTCAAGGGGAGATCATGGTTGCTAGTCTGGATGTTGATTAACAGACGCTGCTGATGATAGTTGCTGATGACTATCATGGTCTTGTTTTAGATATTTGGGCTCTATGTCATGTATATATATATTTTAAATGGCACGTTCATGAAACAACCTATTTTTTTACCCCACTATGCATGGGATGGATGATGTAATGTTCTTGTTTTGACATGTATAAACAATTGCTATATCCCCAATTGGTTGGGTGGATGAGTCAAACTTGGTATATCCTCACTTGGTTGGGCGATAGATGTATGTATGAGTCATTGGTGATAGGAAGATAATTTATGATATATGTATAGAGTCATGTTCTCCTTTTAGAATATCTTTTTGCAGATATTCAGGGGGAGCATAGAGCTCAATCGGCACACTTTAGAATATCAGAGAAATCTGCATGAACTCATGGGGAGCATAACCCTTTTCCCTTGATGACAAAGGGGGAGAGTGACTTGGGTTGCCATCAAGTCCAAAGGGGGAGATTGTTGGCATTATGACATAGATTTGGCACTATGACATAGGTGTTGTCCTTGATGGCAACTCACTCTGATGATAGATCACAGTTCGGACTCACAGAATGAAGAAATAAAGGTATACACAAGATCCTCCTGACCAAGCCGCATGTACACATGGGTTAGCAGATGAAAAGGAGCATATAACGTACACACGCGCTTTCACAGAAGGAAAGGCGCATACATGATGGAAAACTAAGTTTTGGTTTGTGGTATTTGGTCCATGGTATTTTGATCCATGGTATTGGTCCAAGGTATCTGGTCCAAAGTGTTGACCCCAGGTATTTGTTCCAAGGTGTTGGTCCTAAGTGGTTTTGGTCCATGGTATTGAGTAAGGCCTAAGACTATAAAAGGAGGAGAAGTTCATTAGGCAAAGGAACTCAAGTATTGAATATTTGATGAAGAGCAAGATCTAGCATACAGGTTATTGGGTTATGGTGCATAGATAGATCTAAACCAAGGATGAACCTTAGTGCTTGATGAAGGATAAGATCTAATGATGGGTCATGATATTAAGGCTTGAAGTGAAGTATCTTTATGTGGTTTTTGATCATTTATCTGAATAACTGGTGCATGTTGTAGTCTCTAAATATGATGATCTGGGTATAACTGAAGTCTGAAATTGTTGTAAAGCTTAAATCATCATTTACAAATCTATACGTAGGTTCACTTTAGAAAAGGCGCGTATATGCGCTGGTTCTGCATATAAAAACAACGTATACATCTTAAATTTGATTTGGAGATTTGTACACAGGTTCACCTTGAGAAAAGAGCGTATGCACGTAGGTTCAACACATTGAAGTAGTGTATACCTCCTAAAATATGTTTTAGTTGCTTCTGTTTGTTGTTGTAGTGTTCCGAGTTTTGGTTATTGTGCTCTAGTTACTGTATTCTAGTTACAGCATTCTGAAAAGTGATTGATTGATTCAATTTCGATTGGTGCAAAGGAGATTGGTTGATGCAGATATATTTGATGTTTGATTGATGTTATTGATGGATCCAATCTGAAAATTTATGAAACGTGGTCCCTGGAATAAAAGAGAAGGTTGTAGCCTTCTGTAGGTCGGCACCTACGTACTAGTACTCATATCAGCTAGTACAAGAGCTAGGGGGTTGTAGCTCCCTTCCAGGAGAAGCTGGAGAATGAGAGAAGGTTGTAGCCATCTGTAGGTAGAAGCCTGCGTACTGGTATAAGACTGCACTAGTACAAAAATTGTAAAAAGAAGTTTCTAATTTAAAAAGAAGATAGAGACAATTGCAGCAGGTGGTTTTCACCCACATTGGGTTTCCACCTTATATCTTGTGTTCTTGTGTGTGATTGTCTATTCTGTTTTTACTGCACCTAGTTTTTGTTTATATGGTTTTGATGCACTAATTAAAGATCAACATATGATGAATTAATTGAATCATAAGTCTGTAGGATATACACTAGTTTCCTTAATCACAGTTGCGTATACACCCGAGTTCCATTATTAGAAGTAGCGTATATGAATCTGATTATGGAAATGAAAAATTATTGACTTTCTAATACGGATTCAACCCCCTTCTTAGTATTATTTCCAACACCTGTGTTCAAAATGATCGTTCATCATGGTATACTAGGAGGTTTTGGATTTGATGTCGTCTCATCATGAGTGACTACAGGTACAGGTACACCAACAAACATGGAAAGACGATGAATGGGATGAACAAAGGTAACACATGTAGAAGGACAGGTTCACAAATGGACAAAAGAACAATGCACGCAAAATAGACGAACGCGATGAACATGCACCTTCATAAATAGATGAGCCTTTCAAGCCTTCCAACATGCAAGCAAGGAACAACATGTTAAAGCTTCATCAAGCGAAGAAAGGACCATCAAAGACTCCACACACTTCGCCATATGGAGGTGAAGCTAAGATATCCCATGGAGACATCCATCACCCAGCAACATTGTAGCTCGACATGCACTCCAGCAACAACACAAATGTACCAGCATTGTCATGTCAATTCATGTCATGTGTCATGTCACCCACGTCTCCACTATGGGCTCGTTGTCAATCAATGTGATGTAACATGCAAGTCCAAGAGACCCACTTGTTGAAAAAAGAGTCATGTAAGTAAAAAAATCATGGAAATCAAATGTTCATGAGGGTATTTGAAAAACCACAAGGGCCAGTTTCACCCTTGGCTATAAACACCCCCCATTTGTACATGAAAGGAATTTTCACCTCAGCTCCTCCCACATAGCCAAGAGAGTTTGTAATATTTTCTTTGAGGAGTAAGTAGTGGCTCCAATGCCCCACACTCAGGGTTAGTGATGTATGGTCTAACGATGTGTCTTGGAACTTTTGCTTAATTTTGAAGCCTCCTAACAGGCCAACACATTTTCACATGTATTGTATCTGTTGTAAGACTGGTCTTTAAGACTTTTAATGCATGTTTCTTTAACTTGTGCTCTACATATGAACTGCTTTATTTGTTGTAATGCATAATCTATTAATGGAAATGTGTTCTATATGTTGTTAACGTTGTGTTGCCCGTTTAGGCTACTCTCCTAGGCATCTGATAGACCTTTCACATGAAGCTTGCTATAATAACCATTGCGCTTGTTTGGACTAATATGTTGAGTGTTGTACGTGTTATCTTACCTTGTAGGTTTTCACTATTGCATCTGTGTGGACTGCTCCTCCAGAATCTGTGCATGTCCTATTGTGTTGTGTGTTCCTATTAGTGTTGGGACTGCTCCTAATCGACCTGGAACTCACTCTCACCCTCTCCCTCGACATTGAAAGAACCATTGAAACAAGTTACACTTACACTCACCAAGCGCGTGAACCTTACTTCTCGAAGACAAAGGAAACCACTCTCCTATGTTGACAAGCAAGAGTTGAGACAAATCCTTATGACAATGGCAACCGTGCCGTCATATTGGATGGGACCCCAATATCAAATGGTGTGAGTCTAGTTGGGACTTCATACCATTGTGATCCCCTGAATGTTGGCGGGTCCAGCACTATCAACATTTCTGGTGCTAGAAGGAGGGCAACCAATTGTACATGGATGAAATTTCCCTCACACTCACTCATCAACCATCTAGTCAAGGTAGTAATTCACACTCCCTCTCACCTACATGTGACTCTACAATTGGTTACTCCTCACCTCCCCTAGTTGAACACAAGATACCATATCAACACCTTCGCTCTGTCCATCCCATCACTCACTAGTTCGCGAAAGCAGTCGGATTGATCTCAGGCATACAACACCTTCCATGCACATCAAAGAAGTCAAAAGGCACTCCCACAGGAGTTGTTGTGTTATCGGTGGAAGAAGTAGTCCTTGCATACTTGAAGGATTGGAATAATCTACTGAATATGGAGAGGAACCTTCAATCTTCGGGCAAGGCGAACAAGACACTCTTGTGATCTTGGGATCAGAATCCGGTACAGGAGGCGGAGGGGAAGGCAGCGGAGGAGGTGGAGATGAACCAATAGACTCAGATCCGGAACCATCAGACTCCGAAAGAGAGGAAGTGGATGAAGAAGAAGAAGATATGGCTGACCCAAATCTTGAATGGATGACCGAGGGACCATTGGATCTCCTGGCTGTTCTTTAGAAGATGTCGAAGCGAATGAAGAGAATGAACATCAAGTTCAACCCTAATATCACAGTGAAGGCAAAATATCATTTGGACAACTTCTACCTACAGTTGTAGACCCTTGAGGTATGACATGATGTCATAGCTTGAAGATTGTTCCCATGTACTTTGGATTTTCGCGCAGCTGCGTGGTATCACAGCCTTCCACCAAACTCTATACAAAACTAGGGTACATTCAAACACATGTTCCTTGAAAATTTTGTTGATGACAAGACCCCAACTATGTTATTGAAAGAATTGGGTAGCCTAAAGATGGAGGGGAAAGAAAAGGTAAAAGATTTCAACCAGAGGTTTACACACATATTGAAAAAATTTGCAGTGGACACAAAACCTCATGACTTCATCACTGTTGATTACTACACATCCGCACTACCAACCAACATTGCATAGTTCGTCAAGCAAGTTGCGAAACCAACACTCTTGGAAAAATGTGAAGAGGCTATTGTTGTCAGAAAATAACTGTACATGATTGGACTCATCAAGGATGATGAACCAGCAAAGGACTCCAAAGACGTGAGCAGGAAGTCCCAAGTAATGGCGAGAAAGGGTAGAGACAAGGAAGCAAATGATATTGAAACCCTCACTCGTCTCATCAAGAACTTAACAACTAAAGTGTCCAAGCTTAAACAATGAAAAGTAAACACATTTGCAAGGAGATATCTACCTAGACAGAGATATGGAAGCAACTCATCAGGCAACAACTGGTTCACTCAAGAAAATGCACAGAGCTTTGTGTTCAATGTCTATTAGTGCACAGATCCCGAGTTCTGTTTGTTCCACAAAGAACATCACGCTGAGAACTTTTGTTCAGACTAGAAGTGAGTCACAAACTCTATATATAGTCATATACTCAATGCATAAAGCGGTATGAAAAAGGTACATATTGAAGGATCAATTTTTGGGCATGTGGTGAATGCATATTAGTGCTCACAAGCAGTGCCGAAGAAAAACACCGAGAAGCATACCCCAAGACAAAATGATTGTTACAATATTAGGAGTAAAGGGGATCCCCCTAAACTTGGGGAAATGCAAGAGAAGATCAGACTGCTAATAAGGAAAGTTGATCCACCGGCTACTCCAAAGAGGAAAACACAAGACAACTCCAGGAAGATAGCAGTGGGAAAGAGTACTTCCATGAGCAACAAACTACAAAACACTCCGCCAGACAACACTAACATCTATTCTACCCTAGACACATTGATAATTCTACCACCTATGGACTACAACATTGTTGATGACATGTAGAAAACTCGAGCAAACATTAGTTTGTTAGAGCTGGCAAAGATCTAGAGTTAGCGAGATATCTTGTTGCGTGCACTAGGATAGATAGCAACAAAAAGCGCAACCTCTACCAGTAAGGGAGCAAGCGCACCTCCCAGATCACTTTCCATTGTGCTCAATACACTTCGGATTGGAGAAGCACACTAATTTTTCTCCCCATTCCTTCTATATTTTCAAATTTTCAACTGTAATGTCCACAAATGTCTGGTTGATTCTGGTGTGGTAGCCAACATCAAGTCGCTCTCCATTGCGAAAAAGATCAATGCATGATGGAGTGAAACATACACGTGAATCATCCAACTTGATCGAACGTCAGTACCAGCCATTGGTTAACTACGAGATGTGATCATCTAACTATCTCATGATGGCCGAGTCCACCAATGCATCAACATAGTGGTTGTAGACATCCCAGAAGCATATGGTTTACTACTCAGCAGAGATTGGTCCAATAAGCTAGACAACTATTTTTCTATAGACTGGTCTCACATGTGGCTTCCGTACAAGGGCAAACACAATCAAATCTGGGTAGAGTATGAGAGGTCCATGAAGCATAATGTCACTCCCCTTAACGAAGAAAATGAACCGTTGGACTTCGTAGAACTCATGTTTGGCAACTGCCTCCTGGAAAAGACATTAGAGTGTTATCTTGCACAACCAGCTCCAATCTCATCAGACATGTAGTTGGGACTCCTTCCTTGCCCAACTAATGGTAATGAAACTTGTACAGTTTATTTCTCTGATACTAGAGTAGTAGCAACAACAATGGCAACAATAGTGCTAGCACGCTAAACAGTCCATATACAGACAAGTTGTGGGCTATGAATCTCGAATAATCGGGAACACATGATGGCTCAAGGACTAAGTGTATCTTAGTCATCCAAAGCAATGAACAACACATGATTTTGAGCTTTTTTAAGTTTGAAGGCACAAAAAATGATGCTGAGTATGAAGCACTCATGCTGAGCACAAAAAATACCAACACTATGAATGAACAAAGCAACCTGAGAACCTACCACAATCTGAAGACGACCAATCTTGGTACAAGATACACACTACAATAGTGACAAATCATTGATCACTTGATCAAACAATACCAGGATGGGTCTGCAAAAGTAGATGATGACTTGAGTACACACTACACATGAGAAATCTAACATGAGATTTGAGGTAAAGGAGGAGACAAGCCACTACAGCAAAGAACAAGTAACACATACATGTTGTTTTCCATCCTTTCAATGAAAAGATTGACTAACATTTTAAGTGCTTGGATTACTTGCAAATTTCATCGTCATACTTGGTTTTCTAATTTAAATCTTGCACATAAGAAATCTAGGAAAATATGCTTACGCATTGACTTCAGACTCTTGAACCCCTCCCAGAATAAAAACAACTACCCCATGCCATCATTCGAGCCCATGTTTCACATAGTACCTGAAACAATGGTGTTGTCTTCACTTGAAGGTCTTCTAGAATGCCATCAGGTTCCGGTAGCAGAGCCCACTAGATTTGCGCTAGTCTATGAGAGGCTTGGCCCACACACGTACCATTTTCAATCACTGGGTAGGAGGATTGAAAACCTCCCTACCAGTGTCCAAGATCTCAAGCATTATTTTCAGTAGTTTGGGCTACGCCCATGCCATGTACATAGTCTTCTTGCTTCTTGTTGTTTCATTTGGTTTGTTTTTCTTATTATCTTTTCTTTTTCTTTGTTTGATTTTTCTTACTATTTTTGTTCAAGTTTGTTTTGTTTGTTTGATATATTACTATTTTTGTTTCCAAAAATAAGTGTTGCAAACTACTACATCCTAGCTTTTGAATAGAGTATGTGGCTAAAATTTGAGGAAACTCGTGACACCGCAACACTTGGCCAGTCTTGTGTTTTCCTTCTCTGTGCTTGGTTGTAGCTTTTGGCTGAAGTCCTAATAGAAAATACGAACTGTCTGGAAGGGAAGTTTCGACCCAACCATGAACCTATGTCCACACTAAGAAGCCCCATGCCTGTACTCATTGTTCTACTCTATGTGTTCAAGCTCATCCAACTAGTAGAAATGGAGAAGGGGAAAATCTAAATGAGAAAACCTATGTTGGAGGTCTTACAAACTTCTATGAAGGAAAAACCTCTTCTTTTCTCAATAAGTTGGGATCCCTCTTCCACCCCAAAAATAAATAAGTTCCTATGCACAGTCCTCTTGAAAAATACAAAGGCGAAAGAAGAGAAAGGCTTTCTGCATAGAGAGGTGAAGCATTCAATGCCATCAGGCTACTGACCAAGATCGATGGCGGTGGAGAAATGTATGTGTTCTTGTGTGACTCTGTCAAGGTACTATCCAGGCCTACTGGCAGTGGAGCAACATTAGAGATGAAAACTTATACTTTGAAAATCTTCAACTCCTGAGCTAAATTACCCTTCCCAGATTTGAAACACTAAGATCATTGTTTTACTGAGTGACAAAGGGTGAACCATGTATGTCCTTGGGGTAAGTGGGGAAACAGAAGTAACCTGCATAATGATTCAATACTCACTGAAAGACTAAGGCCCTGTGCTAGAAATGAACCAAAATAAAGACGCTGGATTTCTACCAGTGTGTCGCCAATTGTTGTAGCGGCTACAACTACCCTCCAAAATTTTGGCCTACATCAATTTCGGAGCCTCCCTTGAAGAGTTTCACTTGATGACTACACACACTCAGGTTCACTCTGTGAGCTTGTGTGAGTCTTTACATTTTCCTTTCCTATTCATTGCATTCAAGTCTCTACATGATGATGTCTAAGTCATGCTTGTGACCAAGTTCTAGTTTTTCTCAAAATCTTCTCTTTGTATGTGCTTGTTATGTTCGCTATGAAAGCATCTTTCACACTCACACACATAGTCACATTCATTGTCATGCAAGTGTCATCTTGATCAATGAATGATCAATCACAAGTGTCATGCTTGTCACTTACAGTGTCGGTTAGTCCTGTTGAACATGTGTCTTTAGATGGCTTGGTCATTTCGTCGTCAAGTAATGCGAGTCTATGTTCGTATGATCAACTATGCATCTTTCGATTGTTCACACACTTAGCCATTTTTGTTGAAAGTTCTGATGACTAGACTAACCTCTGACAACCGAACCATCACCATGCCATCGACTTGATCGACTGTAAACCAGAACAATGTAAAAGCACCAATTTATTCTTTTCAAGTTGCACTCAGTTCCCATGTTGGCCACCTGGACAATCGGACCTGGCAATCACCCCGAGACTGACTCCCCTCAAAAATTGTGCAAAGGCAACCGACCTCTCTCACTCAATTGGTTGAGGAAATTGTACAAAGAGGCTGGATAGACACCAAGTTCCCATCCTGTCTCCCTCAGAAAATTTAACAATTTTCCTAGTTAGTCATCACGAAAGTTGACCAACTGTTCATCTTAGAAATTGCATAGTTTTCATGAGAAGGCCTTCTGTTGCCCATCAATCAGCTCAACTTAGAAATTGCACATAGATGATTAGCAAGTTGACCTCCCGACCTCAGTGCAGATGTCCTTTCCAACAACCCCTAGCAGCAGACTGCTAATTCCCTCCAGGAATTACACAGTTTCTGCTGCTATTGACTCCAGCAACCAACTGGCATCTCCTTCTAGGAATTGCACTGTTTTGGCTACCAGTGACCCAGCAGCCAACTGACAGTTCCCTATGGGAATTGTACATTTTTAGCTACCAGCCTCCTAGGGAGTTACCCCAAAAAACTACGTAATCCCTGCCTACTGACCCTTCATGCAGCTCGGCCTGTTACTTTGGAAAATTGTGCAAATATGGTTGTCCAGCCCCGCTGCTCCTTTATTCTAAAAAATGTGTAGAGCATGCTTTCCTTACCTTCCAGTAGCCCAGACTGTCCCTCCCAAAATTTGCGCAATTTTGTATCCCAGTGAAGCCAGACCTTGCAAACAGTCACTGTCGACTTAGATTGTCGTCTTCATCACTCAGTGACTCTTGCACAGTTTTCATCAGCAGTGCCTGGAGCCATCATCCTACTTCAAAACCTTGCTTCCTCTCTTGGTCACCTGCATTTGAAATGATTGTGCGTCATGGTAGTCTAGGAGGTTTTGGATTTGATGGTGTCTAGTCATGAGTGACTGCAGGTACATGTACACCAACAAACATGGAAAGATGACGAATGGGATGAATGAAGGGAGAACATGGAGAAGGACAGGTTCACCAATGGACAAATGAATGATGCATGTAAAAAAGACAAATGCAACGAACATGTACCTTCACAAACATATGAGCCCCAACATGCAAGCAAGGAACAACATGTTAAAGCTTCATCAAGCCAACCAAGGACCATCGAAGTCTTCACAAAATTCTCCATGCAGAGGTGAAGCTATGATATGCCATGGAGACATCCATCACCCGGCAATACTGTAGCTCGACATGCACTCCAACAGCAGCATGAATGTACCAACATTGTCATGTCAAGTCATGTCGAGTCACGTCATGGGTCATGTCGCCCACATCTCCACTATGGGCTTGTTGTCAATCAATGTGGTGTAATGTGGAAGTCCAAGAGACCCACTTATTGAAAAAAGAGTCATGTAAATCGAAAAGTCATGGAAGTCAAACAGTCATGAGGGTATTTGAACAGCCATAAGGATCAATTTCACCCTTGGCTATAAATACCCCCTCATTTGTACATGAAAGGACTTTTCACCTTAGCTCCTTCAACATAGCCAAGAGAGCCTGTAATATTTTCTTTAAGGAGTAAGTAGTGGCTCGAACGCCCCACACTCGAGTTTAGTGATGTATGGTGTAATGATGTGTGTTGGAAATTTCACTTAATTTAGAAGCCTACTAACAGGACAACACGGTTTCACACATGTATTGTATATGTTGTAAGACTGATCTTTAACACTTGTAATGCATGTTGCTTTAACCTATGTTTGACATCTTAACTACTTCATTTGTTGTAATGCATAATCTATTACTGGAAATGTGTTATATATGTTGTTAACATTGTCTCGCCCATGTAGACTACTCTCCCGGGCATTAGGTAGACCATTCACATGAAGCTTGCTCTAGTAACTGTTACACTCATTCAGATTAATTCATTGAGTGTTGTACGTTTTATCTTACCTTGTATGTTGTGGCTTCCACATCTATGTGGATTTCTCCTCTGGAAGTTGTGCATGTCTTGTTGTGTTGTGTGTTCCTAGTAGTGTTAGGACTGATCCCAATCGACCTAGAACTCACTATCACCCTCTCCATCAACAATTAAAGAACCATTGACACAAGCGACACTTACGCTCACCAGGCATGTGAACCTCACTTCTCAAATAGTGTTGGTGGGTCCAATCTTTAAGTGGATTTATCAGACGCCATACCTCTTGCTGGTAATTCTTGAGGTGCAGGGAAAAACAATGAATCATATGGTGTACCTATCTTGTAATAATTTTAGAATCCCCGATTACCTTCAGGTAGTCTGCTTTTAGGTTGATGGCCCTTTTGAGGCCAAGTACCAATGCCTCATATTCTGCAGTGTTGTTGGTGCATTGGAACTCTAACCTGCAAGAGATCAAGAATCTACTCCCCTTGGGGTCTAGCAGGATGCACCCTGCTCCAACTCCATCATGAGTTTTAGGTCTGTCATAATACAATGTCCATGTTTCAGTACTAAGGGAGGGTAAACCCAATGTATAAGGAACAAACTTCGCTATCAAGGCTTGGGGCTTGCATGGGAATTTCAATCTGGGTATCTAGGGCAATGGTTGATTTCTGAGGTTGATAGCACCCAAGCAGGGACTGTAGGAGGCACACCCATAACTCTTGTTGGGCATAGCTGATCAGCTTGTTAGAGCCGTCGAGTTCGGTTATAGCGTGTTTCATGCAAGGCTCACTATTGATCCTGATCTGGTTATTTATTCCCTTGTAAGGTATCCATAAGTGGGACTAGTCTATGGCAAAGTATCCCTGAAGCTTACAAGACCAATCTCTACTAAGAAGAAGACCATAGACTTCTAGAATGTTTACTATGATTATGTCAATGCACTGGTGCCCTCGAGAATTAGAGGATAACCGAATGATAAAATTAGTTAATTCTCCCATAGCCGGAACTTGCAACCTATTGAGTTGGATGATTTTGGCATCGATTTTCTCTAGTTGGATATTTAGCTTCTTGCATACTGACCAGGGCATGACATTGGTCGACGTGCCAGAATCGACAAGGCAGTTGTGAACATTAAAATTGAACATCTCAAAGGTTAAGAGGAAAGGAGGGGTCGAGCCTCTAGAGTTTGTGTTTGCAATGTTCACTATGGCTTGAAGGTTGATCACAGCTGGGGATCGCCTTATGGAGTTCCTCTTGCTCGATGTGGAGAGTTTTGAAGGGGTAGGAGAGATGGCGAAGTATTTGGCAGCCAACTCATGCTGGCTAGTCAACTTGCATAACTCGTACAATGAGATATTAGCTCGAGTCTTCTTCAAATCTTTGATGATATTGTAATATAACTCTAAGGATGAAGGCTCATGTTAAGCGATTCATTGTCGAGGTAGTTTTAGCTGTCACCCCTTTGGATGAACTTTTGGGCGTGGATGAGTCCGCTTTTGTACCAATTTATGACTCATTAGAGGTTAAATCATTCATCCCTCTAGGTGTAGAAGTGGATGATTGGTTGGCATTGGTGGGGGGCATAATCCTTCGTAACAATGCCCTTTTCTTATCCTCCAGAGTAGCGCCTGACACGGGACCCTTACTCTTGAGATTGTAACTTTTTGGGGGCTTGGGGGGAGCATCTCTAATGATGACCTCTTGAGCAGTCAACAACTCTTCCCCATGGATGACTTCGAAGGTTAACACAGCAAATGGTACATCATCGCTGGGAGGGGAGTCGTCCTCTTCAGGATCCGTAGTTTCTTCTTCACCCTCCCCAACGGCCTGATCCTCTAATAGCTGCGTGAGCATGACAATCATATTATGGAGCCACTGTGGATAGGTCTTCTTGGAGTGGGAGGCCTGATGGAATGTGCATAATTTATATTTTCCTATCTCCTCCACATTGAAGTTTTAGTTGGATGTTTGCGACACTTTAGGGGGGAGATTGTTGGTTTTCCGAAAAAAGGGTTTGGCGGGTTTTTCTCCTCTCGAAGTGTCACTAGCTCTTCTCTTTAATTTAGACTCTTTCTTAGTCAATTTTTTTAGGGATTTGGTTAGTCCCTTGAAATCGAAGGAATATTTTTCTTTGTCTGTGGTTTTACTTGATGAGGCTTGATTATTCCTCCTGTAGGGTTTTGCATCCTCTTAGAACTCAAGCTCTATGGCACTGATAGAAAGGAGGCCCTTTTCAACTTCGAGCACAGTAGTGAAATCTCTACTAGGGTGAGTTTTGCTTCACGTTTAACAAACACGACAATATCCCGAGGCTGGCCCTGGTGTAATAATCAATCGTGATGGAATCATCCAGGGATATGTCCACATGGAACTTATTTAGAATGGTGGTGAAACGTTGATTGAAATATTTCACCTTCTCTTTCTTATGGAATTTCAGCGTTCTAAGCTCGGTGAGGAGCATAGAAGGTGTCTTGTCTTTTGAAAATTTTTCAAGGAAGGTTTTTTGGAACTCATCCCTAGTTCAGATGGAGGTGATGGGAAATGACCGATACCAAGTAGCTGCTTTATTCTGAAGGGTGTGTGGGAATAAACGACACACTACATTGTTGTACTAGACCTTCATCATTTGCAATTCTATGTAGAAATTACTAATATGGTCATCAGTAGAGGTCCCCTTCTCGGGGTCGAACTTCGGGAGTTGTTTCTCAGAATGACGAGGCATGTCATGGAGCTGACCTCTAAGGTTTAACAGGGATTGAGCCATCCAAGCCAGCATCTATTGGCGACAATTTCCTATAGGGTGGAAAAGGAGGTGGTGATCGTTACCTTCTAATTCACTATTTATTCCTGATCCCCCACTTGTGTGAGGGGGTTGCCTGCCTTCTCCACGGGGCACTCTGAGGTGTCCTAGATCTCTAGTGTTTCTCACATTCTTGGTATTCCTCAGGTTTCTCATGATATGTTGATTTTTGTAAAAGTTTATACGACCTCTAAGGTAATCCCTGGTTCCCCATTCCAGGATCCCTCGAGTGCCCCTAGTGAGAGGTTGATTGTTAAAAAGGGTCTCTTCAGTGAGACGTCGATCATTTCCCTACGTCTCCTCCCATTGTGACCGATTATTTTTTCCAGTGAAGGTATTCCTAGGATCACCCCCCTCATCTTCAAGGTGACTTTCCAACCCTTCGATAGATAGCCTCTCAACAACGTCTGCATAGTCATCCAACGCTAAGCCAATTAACTACGTTATGGAGTTAATGAGGGCGCTTTGACATGTGTGATGAAGCGTGGAGGTACGAGGATTGGATAAGGAGTTAGTGGCAAGAATGTCGTTTAGACCCCCTAGCGAACTGTTGAGTAATAGGGCGCAAAGCATTAAGTTGTTCGCTGGTGACTTTGAACATCGGGATTTCATCTCCTCCGAGAGCATCTTCAAGAGGGGGAAGTTGGGATTATTCTTGATGTGGCCTCATGAAGGTTGGCCCATAAGGGGGATTGTATCATATTTCAGGGGGCATGGGAGGCCAAGGTTGATTACTACCTTGATGAGAAATCTCGGTGTGAGGGCTTGGATTAGCACTTGCCATGGCCCTCCTTCTAGCGCCAAATCTGTTGATGGGCTAGAATATTCCACCAACAGTAAAGGGCATCTCCCTGTTGTAGGTTACCAACTAGAGCCTACGCTGTTTGGGATAGGGGTCCCTTCGTGTATGTAGGCCCGACTTCCATTTAGTTGTGTTGAGCTTACTTCGGATGGAGGCGAAATATAAACTCAATTGAAAGCATGGACCTCAATAAATACAAGGAAATAATTGAAAAATATCTTATGTTTCACAAACCATGAATAGCTAGACTATAAACAACATAAACCTTATGTAAAATTTATGTTAGCAGGCTTCAAATAAGACTCGTGTTTACCAAGATAAAGTACTTAACAATTGTAAATTAATTCACAATGATCAAACATCTATGAGCATAAATAAAGGTGTAGTCAAAACAGATTATACCAATACCAATGAAATAATTCACCGACACAAGCATAGAGTTGGTGAATCAAATACCATTCACATGAAGCAACACAAAGTTTGTAGTATGAGATAGCATATGAGGAGACCGCACATCAAAGAGTTTTCAGGAACATCTGATCCATCAATTAAAGAAAATAATCATGGCATTAGAACATAAAAGATCTCAAGAATACAATAGTGGAAACTTAGAATCACTCCTTGCATAAATTAGAAGAGAATAAATTCTCTTAAGAAATGTATATATCTCTCCAAAAAAGTCCTTAGCAAAAGGTACTTACAAATGAAGCATGAGGGTGTATTTATAGGGTGAGGGTGACTCTTGGCCTACCCTTGACCATTGAAATTCCTCATGACTTTTCATCTACCTGATGACTTTTGGTATTCAATATGACCTTTCATATTCACAAAATGTTCTATGCTACTAAAGTAGATACATCACAAAAATTAAGCTATCAACCTAATTCACTAATTTAACAATGGAAAGTTCCAGTGCAATAGGAGTGATATGCAGCTACTCTTCATCATGTCGGTGTAGGCACTCGAGTGCATCTAGGATGAGGGTGGTCTGTTTGGCATGCACCTGGTTTTTCAAGGTTACCAATTTGGTGTAGATCCTCACTAGTTCTACCACATAACGTATGATATTTTCTTTGGTTATTAGCATGTCTTTTGCATGGGCCACTTGTTTATATGTCTCTACAAATGCTTATACTTCCTTGGAGATCTCATCTTGCTTCCTCGTGTGTCTGAATTCTCCTATTGAGGGGACCCCATGAAGTTGGATAATAGATTCTAAGCCACCGAACAGATGCTTGTAGGATGCCAATGCCTTGTCCACATTTTTTGTCAATTTGTCTTTAGATTGAATTTTGATGCGTAGTTGAACCTTGGTATTCTGCATGGTGATCCAATCCTTCTTAGGGACCACCGCTAGTGCTCTTGGGTATTTGACGGACCATTACTATATCTTATCTAAATCAGTCATAGCCTCCTTAAGCATCATGACTTTTACTTTTGTGTGGGATTGGATTGTCATGATTGGGGCTACTATGTGATGCAATTTGGACATCTCTTTGTAGACTACTGCCATGGCCTCCCCCAAGGTCTCTATTTCTACTTCGATTGCTGCCTGGAATTCGGTTGCCCTAGTGTGAACTAAAAGGAGTGTTGCATTCTCTTCCTCCACCTTTTGTTTCTCCTACTCCACCATGGTAGCCCTTAGCTCGGATGCATAAAGTCTGTTTTGAAGATTAGCAATCTATTTGCTCATCTAGGCCACATTGTGTTTTGTGGCGGCAACAAAATTTGTCCAACCGAGGCAATAATTTGTGGGTTTTTTGTAATGTTGGGCAAAATATCCTTAGCCGTGGTTACTGATAAAGGCTTAGTTAGGTTCCTGGTGCAATATTTTTTTCTTTCTTGCACAATTTTGAGTTTTACTTCATCGAAAGTGAGCCTTGTGAGATCTAGGACCTCCTCATCGTATCCCTCCGACATGCCTAATTCTTGCAGGGGGAGATGCCCACCGGTGAGGGGGGTCATAGGAGGCATGTCCAATGGGGGAAGTTCACTTTGTCATGTACCCAGGTCAACCATTTTTCTAGTCTCTCCGTGTTCACTTTCCCCAGCTTCCTTTTCCATGTTCCTCCTTAGTTCTTCTTCCTGTTGTCTTTTCTCTTGATTTGTGAGCATTTTTTCCCTCTCTAACACATCTTCCATATTTTTCAGCTCTTGCTCTAATATCCTATTCTCCTCCTGCCTTCTCTTTAATGATTCTTCCCCTTATTTTCTCTTCTCTACATCTTCCTGTGTCCTTCTATCTTATTCATGCTTTCTCTTCTCTGCCTCTTCTTGTGCCCTTATTTCTTCCTTTTGTTTTATCTTCTCTACCTCTTCCTGCGCCCTTCTTTCTTCCTACTTCTTTTCTTGCAATTGTTTCTCCTTTTCTCTCTCTTCCTGTCATTTCCTTTTCTCGCTCTGTCCTTGGTTACTGGAATCTTGAGATTATTTGCTCTCTAGATCCCTTTTCCTTTTAAGATCTTTCTTTCTCCTTACCAAGGTGGCATTCCTTTGTTCCAACATAGTATTAGTGTCTTCTTCTTCGTGGTCACTTAAGGAATCTTCTACCTCTTTTCCTTTTCACTTCTAAGATTCCCTGGTGCCTTTTTATGCCTCGTGCTATTTTTTGTTTATGGTGGAAGCTCTTTTTTTGAGGCTCACATCCTCCTAGGAATCTTCAAGGAGATCATCTTCTCTGGCGTACTGCTCACTTGGGCTAAGTTCTCTTGTAGCATTATACCAATTTTTTATCCTATCTTCGAGATCCTATTTTATATGAGAATAAGACCAACTGATTTTTTCCTTTTTGCAGTGGGAAACCATGACCTCCTCAGGATCATATGTTCGGTAGTTTAGGGTCACAAAGTGGCTTCCTTTCAATGCCTGTACCTCTACCTATTTGAAATTTTCCACCACATATGCTCTGATGGTGAGGGGGAAGGTAGGACATGGTTTCTTTTTTCCTTTGTTCAATATCCTAGAAAAGCCCTGTGTCATTTGGTAGCAGACCTCTCGCAAGAGAGTCTTGTCTGTGACAAACCTAGGTAGGGCATGAGGGGTCTTATGGGCATTGAACACTTTGATGAATGTTCTTTCTTGGATGGGAAACCAATGTGCTACGTTGACCACAGTCTTCATAGCCCTCTTTGACATGCATGGTAGTTCATCCCAAAATAGCAGTTGGTACAACGAGATAATGAAAGATTCAGATATTACATCTATCATACCTTTGTAATTCGTTTCCCATAAAAATTTGTAATGGCAGTGCACGGGGTTGGCTGCTGATGAGTCCCAGTTGCAGCTCCAGTGCTCGAAGTAGCATCTCGAGCAGAAAACATCGAGGAGGTATGAATATGTATAGAATTCTGGAGGTTTCTATTTTTGTGGGAGCTTGGACGCAGCTATGTTCCTTCTGAATGATGATGAGAGGATGTTTTCCCAGTTAAAAATAGTTCCTTGGGTGGAAACAACATACATGAGGGGGACCCAGGTTCCTAAAAAATGTGGCAGTCTGATTTACCATATAATCGACACATCATTGCAACAATTAATTGATATACCTTATGCAATCCTTCTATCTTGTATGCCTGATCTGTTCTGGCCTAGAACTTTGACATGTCTTTCCACCATTCCCTTAGGATGTCCTTTACTGGGGTCACGAAATCAGAGAGCCACATGGTATTAAAAGCCTCCTACCTCTCAGGGAGTATATAGTAAGCATGGATGCCTATAGGGGAGATAGCAGCTATGGGTGCCCCAGTATGATCCATGATCATCCGTGAATATGTATTTGTGCTTTACAAGATCCATTCAAAAGTTTATGAGCATGAGAAGACTGGGGGGTGTGCCGCTACCTTGTGCAACCTTGATCTTTTGACGTTTAGGTATACTAGAAAATCCTCCTGGGTTTTCGGAATGTATGATTTCGAAAACTCCTCGTAGATGTTGAACGAAGAGAGATCGTGGTTTTACTGATGTTGCAAGTTGTGTCCCCGCAGATGGGTGGCTCCTCATCTTGGTCGGCCTCCCATGGCCCGCTTTCTAAGCCTCTACGAGTAGCATTAATGGTTTAGGGAGACATTTCATCTTCAAAGGAAGAGATGGATATGCACTCGAGGTCCATGTCACTTGGCATGTCAAAATATAATCCCACGATGAGAGAGACGACATGAAAATTAATTAAAGCTACAAAATAAAAGGAGTTTCAGCAAGTGGTAGGATAGTCATAGGGGAGGCAGGTCATAAGGTTCGCAAAGTCACATGTTAGGTTGCTGGGGAACGTATGGTCATAATTTGCAAGTTGATGGTGGTCATAGGGTCGCAAGTCGCAAGGTCGTGTCGGGGCGAAGTCGCAAGTCGTGAAGTCGCGAGAAAAGTGTTATCATGGTCTTAGCCACGCGACTTAGGTTTTAAGAGGATCAAGGAGGAAAATTTGTGGCTTGTGGAGGTCTAGGATTCTTGCAAGCAAGTAGGCTTAGGCTTACTGGCAAAGACCGGGAAGGTTAGGGTAAAAAAAGGTCGATTTCTAATTCCAGGAAGAGTGGAAGTGGCTAGGGAAACTATTTTTTGGAAATGAGGTGGAAAGGCTAAGTAACATGGGCTAAAACCCCTCGAGCATGGGATGCAGAAGGTTGGGGATGTAGATAGAGACACCTGGGAGAAAATCATTATTACTAGGAAGGAAAATGGTTACTTACTTGGAGCAAAACACGTGCGTACCCAAATTGCAGAGCTTCCTCGCCTTCCATGTGACCAAAGGAGTAGCTATAATGACATTGGGCGACCTTCCCTTATATAAATTTGATCTCACATGCGAGGTCACACAGGTCTAATATGAAACCCTGTGACCTGTGTGACCTTGCAACCAGGTAGTCGTGAGGTCCCAAGGGTCACATAGTCACATTCATGGGTGAGTGAGGCATGTGGGATCTTGTGACCATCCAGTCGTGAGGTCATAATGGTCGCATGGTCATGTCGATGGCCAAGAGAGGAAGATGTGACCTCACGACCTATGCTAGTAGTGAGTTGCACAGGTCACATTAGTCGTAGAGGTCATAAGATTTAACTTTAGTCTCTTTCTGAAACCATGACTAACCGACTTAAGGTAGGAACTAGTGACTTAGCTCTACTTAGCTGAAAAATTAGACTTTTCTAAGGTTCTTTAAGATTGTTGAACTCTTAGAGTATATCCTAGTGGTGTTGGCAGCCCTGCATGATACAGGGGCTCCGAAAATTTTAGGGTTTCCAGATTTTTGCAGGGGTTGTTGAAACATCTACAATAGAGGGGTGAACTCCTCATCAAATATTTGTGTTGTGTGTTGTATTTTGATGTCCTTTGTTGTTATTTTATTGTTGTTCAACATATGTTTTATGTTAAATTGTTTATAACATTTACATAAGAAACTCTCATGGGAATCAGTTAATTAAGCAAAAATGGTGAATCCTTAAGCACTTAATAATCAAATGATAAGCATCTTGGGTTTTATTTTGAATGTGGAATTAGCACAACATTACTAATTTGCTCCATTTCAGATCAGATGACTGAGCTTGTAAATTCTAAGAAATATTATTTTGAGGAATCAATTGAGCAACTAGTTTGGGTTGATGTAATGGTGGAATAATATGAATCCATCATGAAGAACAGTGTTTGGTAAGTGGTCCCAAGGCTGGAAAATAAATCAACTAGTTGGTTCGCTAATGTATCTTGTGAGTACATGACCAGGTATGTGCTACGTAGTCAACCAAATGATCCAAGCTATGGTTAAGTTGAAAAAATTTTATTAGAAGGAAGCTAAGCATGTTTTACGATACCTCATAGGCACTACTCGGTATTAATTATGGTACAAACAAACATAGGAAGTGAAGTTGTATGGCTTCACGGACGCAGATTGGGAAAGGAGTCCATGCAACCAAAAGAGTACATTAGGTATAATTTTCATTGTTTGGTCTGCAGTAATTGTCTGGTACAATAGGAAGCAGGGATCTGTGGCACTCAGTTCAATAAAAGTTGAATGCATGGTTGCAAGTCAAGAAACATGTGAGGCGATCTAGATGAGAAAGACACTTGTGAGGATGTTTGGTCAAGAGATAGATCCAACTATGATCTATTTTGATAATAATAGTTGCATTAAGATCTATTTGAATATGTTATTTCATGATTCATCCAAGCATATAGATATTTGGTATCATCATTTACGAGATTATGTGTAGAGGAGGATAATGTTGCTACAATACATTTCGACAGAGGAACAAGATGTTGACATCTTGACAAAGGTTTTTTCAAGAGGGAAATTCGAATTCCACAAGTGCAGGATAGGGGTGGCTGAAAACCCCTTTCTTGCTAAGAGGGTGTGTTGAGAAGTGTAGCAAGAAAGGCTCAATTTAATTTAGACTTAGTCAAATTGAGTAAATTCAAAATTTCCACATCAGCAGAAAACTGGGAGGTAGTTAACTGAGGTGACATAGCTCTTGTCACTTAGTTAGCTTTGTAAATTCGAGTTAGAGGGATTGGATTTTAGCTATGAATGTGTGATTTCTAATTTGTAGCAATCCAGTTCAGTTATTTCTAGTTGTTTTCACTTAAACTAGTTCTAACTATTGATAGAACTAGTTGGAGGTTAGTTGTGTAGTGGGACAATAGTCTCACTCAGTGATCATCCAGTTAACTGATCAATTAACCAAAAATAGCTCACGCATGCAAGGAATTAAAATTTCTTAGCTGTGGTGGAGATTCCAAGGTAGTGTAACATCAATTGTCAACTAGTTTTGAGTGTACAGGTGTTGCATGCAGTTAATGATCAATCCTTGGTAATTAGGCAATCATTTTGGAGGAAATTCCTAAATAATAGGGGCTAATTTCCTTAAAATTTTCACAAGGAAATAGGAGATCGGGTGGGGGAAAAAATTGGCTAATTCAATCAGAACTTCTCATTGGGTAGAGAGAACGATTATGCACTTGCAGGTTAAGCTCAAAGTGAGCAAGAAATTGGAATACATTCTATGTTCATCTAATTAATGCAAGAATGATTAAGGAGTTTTTACTAGTTGGTTTCACCTAGATAAATATGTGTACTTATGCATGTGATTGATGCATGTTTTTGAATGTTGTTCTAAATTGTGAATTAATTTCCGCGGATAAGTAGAGTAGGATTGTGTTTCTTGATTTAGATTAAATTTCTTGAGCACATACCAACTTAAGATACATGACCTCAACTATCCTTCAATTACGGTCTCACAATTGCAAGGGTCTGTAATTGTGAAAAGAAAGGTAAAAAATGTGGTAGATGGACCTACAATTTATAAGGCAAAGGTGAGGTCTCATCCCAGAGTTTTGGTGTTAATTGAGTCCAAACAACTTGAGTTTTCTAAGAAAGGGGAGGAGGATTTCTAATCTTTTTGAGCCTACAGTTTGGTGAATATGCCCTTGAAAATGGTTTTTATTATGAGTAATTGTTTTCATTTTAATTTTGTATATACAAATTTTACCTAAGAAACTTATGAAGATTCATATCAAATTGGGGATGAAATGGGTATTTTTTATTGTGAGAATGAAACTTCATGTATTTTATATTCATAGGACATGGACTATTCTACAAGGTCTGCTGAAAGTTAATGATGATCAAATATTTCTTTTAGCTTCAAAATTTGATGGAATTCAAGTCAGGTTTGTTCAATTGAAACTCTTTTATGTCTTTTCACCTTTGACACTTACACGAAGATTTGAAAGAATATAACATTGTTTTCTTTTATCTTCATAAAATATAACAAAGGGTGCATGTGGGGTTTTATAGGTTATTTGATGAAATTATAGAGGCTAGTGATGGAAGTGTATATGACTTAGATGCAAGCACCAAGTTTAAATATGATAGATCCTTTCTGGATCTTTAAGAAGCAAAACCCCTTGGCAAGCTTGTGGAATATGATCCAATAAAAAAGAAGACTATAGTTTTAATCATTGGCCTTGGGTTTGCAAACAAAGTTTCTCTTTCAAAAAAAGAAGAATACATCCTCATATGTGAGACATGGAAATAAGTCGATAATGTGTGTACATCAACTTAGTATTATGGAGGGTAAATATTGTATATTGAGAAATCCCAATAGGAGAGGGGCACAAAAAAATGGAGGATAAGTATTGCATATCCTTTATTTGGTTGGATGAAATCTATATGATTATTTTTACCCATTTGTCCATTACTACTACTCCTTGCAACTTTTTTGATAGCTTTGTTTGATATTAATTTCACTTGAAGAAAGGTTGTAGCTATGTTAAATCTGGCCATAACTTATTATAAGATCATGATAGATGATGCATATTTGATCTTAAATTGGTTCTAGGTTTTGAGCTTATGAGGTGGAAGGCTTAGCAGTTACCATTGTGGCTTAGCATGTCTGCACTAATAGAGCACCACAGTGAGAAGCTACCAATTCGGGTAAACAATCAATTGACACCCTAGCCATTGGGCTTACCAGTAGAAAACAAAAGCAACACACATAGGATTGATGTCCATTTGAAAATAGTGCCCACCAAAAATAACACAAACCATGAGCTCTATGACAACCTAAAACAAGAGGTAGCTTGACCAAAAACAAGCCATGCACTACAAAAAACATAGGCTCATAGAAATAACATGTCGCCATCAATAGAAAGTTTAGGAATCAGGTGGGATAAAGTAGCTACGATGCAAATTTGTGAAGTCGGCCCATCGTCAAAATCACAGAGAATAGAAAACACCATGGTAAGCCAAAAAACCCTTTGAGCCAAACCATGTGAATCCAATCAAGAAACCAAGTGGTCTTCCATGAGTGTTGAAGCTTTGTTCTCCTCATCGACTTAACCACATATTCGCTCTATCTGGCCATTAACAAACATCTTGCATTATGTGGGTGAAGCCCATGGTACGATAAGTGTTCTTGTTTCACTTTGTCATTGTGAGTAAAATTTTTAATATGACATTATTTCATTATCAGTGCCTTTCTCCTGCTTTTCTCACGTTCTACATACAATTTTGCAATTTTTAAATAAGTTTATGTTTGTTGTATGTGTTCTATAAGTCCATATTTTGGGTATCTTCAATATGTTTTAGAGATTCAAAACTATCCACTTTTACTCTTTATTAGTTGATTTTAATTAACTCTATTTCTAACCATTTTTTGTGCCCACTGAGAAAGGAAAATTATAATAAAAATTGAATGTCTTTTAGTCGCATTGGGATTCTAAAATCATGGTTTTCATGTCACAATGCACGGTCTATACCATGTGAGCTTCGATTTGATATCAGTATTGTTACATTGTATATTTCAAATATTTCAACATGTTCTATACCCATGTCAATTAAGCTTTGATATGCATAATGTTACTCAACACAGAATTGGAGATGTGTTGCCTAAAGATGGGAAATCTATAGATATGCATATAAAACTTGATTTAAATTGACCTACATATGTATTAAATATCGAAGTTTTGAAATATACAAATTTGATTATGGTGAGCCATATACAACAATGGTGTGCATGGTGAACAACAGTTGATTATGGTAAGCCATGGTGTACATGGTCAACAATGGTTGATTATGGTAAGTCATGGTCAACATGATCAAGATGGATAACAATGGTCATCATGGTCAAACCATGTTCAGAAATGGTGTACATGGTTAACATGGTTGATTATGGTAAGCTATGGCCAACATGATCAACCATGATCATCATGGTCAAACTTGTCAAACCATGTTCATCCATTGTTAACATGGTCCCATGGTTAACCATGTTTGACTAAGATTAACATGGTTGACTATGATTGAACATGGTTTGATCGTGGTTAATATGGTGTACCAGATTTGACCATGGTGTTTATGGATGACTAAGACTGATATATCAGGTTAATGAACATGTAACATTTTCTAGGTTTAATAGGTTGACCATAGTTTAGTAGGTTTCCTAAGGTTGATAAATTAGGTTGATGAACATGTAACATTTACTAGGTTTACTAGGCTGAACTAAGTTTACTAGGTTAACTAGGTTGATTTACATTGAAATAAGGGGAAATTAGTTATTTTTTTATTTTTTTTTAATTTAGAAAAATATAAAAAAATAAGGGTTAGAAACTTACAATGGAACCAATCAAACACCACATCAATAGAGTCCTACAATGTCTCCTCAAGTTTTCTTGAAATTACTCCTCAAATAGCTCAAAGAAGTGGAAAATGCATCATGCTCTACTGGGTAACAATGGACCAATAACAACCCTTTTTTCCCAATTCACATTGCAAGAGAATTTACCCACTTATATGTATACATGCATTCTTAAAAATACCTATTTAGTGTTGAGGTGAAACACAAAAATAGATTTCAGAATAGGAATAGACATCCCATTTTTCCATGATTCAAAAGCGAGATAATTAGAAACCAAACTAAAATTTACCATTACTTAAAACGAATACGAAAAAGCTACTAACATTAATTTGAAGTAGAAATCATCATCACATTTCAGCGTGGACTGCACATCACTTTAATTTTGAGCATTTACTTCATTAATCGCTCACTGGCTGATTATGAACCTGGAATTTCTCCCCAACCATTGGGCGAACGTCCTCCACTTGGCTGAGACTCCGGAATTTTGCCAAAACCTTATATAAATTTATTGGAATTTGTAACTTTCAAAAGCTACAATGAAAAATGCATTTCAAATAAATTTACAATAAAACTGAAATCAGAATTTTAACCAAAATTTTTGGACGGATTCTAATTAAAAACTCTAATTTCTTATAAATCATATTAATATATTAATATATACTTTACTTTTAAAATATAGATTTAAATTGTAGCGAAAATTTACATAGATTTAAATTGTATTGAAAATTTACATTTTACCAGAGTCAAAGTTGATCATGTGAGTGTTTTAAGATTTTGTCCAGGTTCATCTTGTAATTTTGCAGAGTTTCAAAATCTGGGTCATGTTTATCCATGATAATATTAATGATACAAGTTTTGTAAATATTTATTTATATTAATGATATAATAAATTATAATATTGAGAATACAATATTTTATATTATTTGTATGTTACATTTTTGTGATAGTTTATTTGGAGAGTTTTCTCGCATAATTTTTGGTTTAATTTATTCATTATTCTGCAGGAATTTGTTAGAATTACAAGTTTGAGTAGTAAACTCTCCACAATCTAAGTACTCCACGGGGTTGGTTTTTGAATCTAAATATTCAGTGAAAACTCCATTTTAAACAACAAAAAATAAAATTTGATCCAATTTTTTTTAGAAAATCCAGAAACATAATATGTTTAAACAATGTCTATATTATTTTAAAAAAATTAAATATATATCATCTATTCCTTTTCAAATTTTATATTTTATAAAAATATAAACTTTTTAGTAATTTATATTATTGATATCACATATTTTAAATATATATTTAATTTTAAATCTATATTTTAAAAATTATAAACATATTTTTTTTTAAGGTTTTCTCGCAATTCTTTTGGTCAAATTTACTTAAAATTTTGTTAGATTAGGTGGAATCATAAATTTGAGTTGTGAATTCTCAATAAAGTGTTTTTTAAGGCACTAAACCTATTTATGCATTTAAAAACACATTTTAAATAGGAAAAAATCACAATCTAACTAAAAATCATTTTGCCAAAATTTGAAAAAAAATCTCCAAAACTTTAAATGGTGAAACAACATATTTTAAAATTTAAATTTTTTTATTATGAGTAACTTTGAAAATGTATATATATAGGATGGTTATTTTCTTCCTTTTAAGTTTAATTTCATTCAAGTAACATATTGAGGGTGATAGAGTATGCACACTTCTATAATGTTTAGTAGTCAAATTACTACACAAAAAATAGTCTTTTTTTACATATACAAACAGATCTTATACATCAATTTAGTGGCTAGCATGGCCATAACTTTATTTTTATTATTATTATTATTATT
>APFE030677392.1:138777-154694 GCA_000404065.3 Pinus taeda
AAATTTTTAGATGGGGTGAATCATAAATTTGAGGCTCGAATCTATTTATCCTTAGAGAGAAAAGAAGACGCTTTGAATTAATGATGTGAAATTGTTGAAATAAGTTACATCTTTTAAAAAAATATTAAATTATAATTGTGTATTTATATTTTTAAAGAAAAATGAGTAACGGTTCTATTAAAATATACATCCTAATGTAGAAACTACCCAAGAAATCAAGTACATTGTTTTTTCTTTTAGAGGATCCTTCAAGGAGGTACTGACTAGTGTAACAAAAAAACAATATCGAAAAAAAAATGTTACAATAGACTAGCATACATAGAATTTGCATAATTAACCGAGTAGAAGGACACATTTACAATAAGAAACATCAGTAAAGAGGAGAGAAAGCGTTTTCTATAAGCCTATTGAGGTCTAACTACAATTTTCTCATGGTTCAGCCAGATGCAGTGCTAGTTATATTCTAGTTTTCGTTTACTTTGATATGCTGCTTTAGGTCCTCAATCTGTTGCTGGTGTGGATCAATTTCATCATCTTGATGAGTTATCTTGTCTTTTAGTCACTTAATCTCAACCATGAAAGAGATGGAGGATGTCATCTATTGGTGAAGTTTCCAATTAATGTCAATATTCTATAGTTGTGGGTCTCCTATTTGTTGTGAGAATATGTTGCACATATTGTTATCCCCAACAATAGCTAAATTCCTTTTCCTCATCAACATAGTTAGAGTGCTAGGGAAAAAAGGGTCAGATGTCAAAGAAGATAGGGCTTGGAGGATTTAGAGGGTTGATGACAAGGCTATCAAGAAAAGCACTGACGTTACCAACAATCTCATAGCCAGAGAAAGCCAAATAAAGGTAGGAGCATTGTTATGGGAAATCGGTTTTTGCTCACAGGGAGGATCAAGGATTCTTCATAACTTCACAAGATTAAGAGCATATAGCTCAAAGTGGACCAAGAGTAGAGGGGAATTCCAAGTAAAGGAGAAAGGTAACCAAGAGCGACTAATGGAAGAAACAATAGGAAAATTCGTACATGGAAACAAGAGATACCTAAAAATTAAAGGGCCCAGTTCATTAAGGCGGACCTTCTAGATGCAATTCCCACAATATTGGACATTATAATAACTAGAGAAGACTCAAACCCAGTAGTGGAAGCTTCCCAAGTAGGTTGTGAAACCTCACAGGCCCCATAGATGGATGAGCTATCTAATTTTCCCTAATTTACACTATGAAGGTTCATCCCTTTGCCCCAAATGTGTAACGATAAGTCACATAGACAATTATTAGCAAGAAATTTAGAAAATGTGGTCTGTTTAGAATTAGCGTGTGCAAGATTCCATTGGGACAAATTGAGAAATAACTACCACTGTATATGAAATTAGGAACTATGGCGTAAAATCCACACATAGGTCATGGATTTAATTTGAAATCCAGAGATCCCATATGCAGATTCAATCTTATCACCAATAAGTTTCAATATGGCCAACCTTCTTGATTCCATAATTAAACTAGGTGCAGGGTCAGATCACGGCCAGTTTTGTCATCTGGTCTCGACTTCTAGAACACGTGGAGTTATTGATAAGAATTCCCTTGTATTGGTCATGTCAGCTCCCAAATCCACGATGCCCATTTTGATATGCCCCTCCCTAGATTATAAAGTATAATTTTTCTGCTCATATTTCTACCAAAACTATAGTCACTACAAGAAAAAAGGTTATTGGTGAGGGTCATGCCTGTGATGGACCTTTAAAGTTTGTCACCAATGTCACATATTGTGACGATTCTTAAAAAACGTTGTTGTAAGTGTATATAGTGATGGTCCTTTAAGGTTTGGCACAAAAGCCATTTTCAATAACACTTTTGGTGAGGGTTGTTAAAAGCACGCCACTAATTATCTCTTTGTTTACACTTTTGGTGAGGTTCATTAAAGGCCCATCACTAATTCTCTCTTTGGTGACAATTCTAGTGATGATCTTTTATTGACCCTCACCAATGCTCTTTTTGGTTACTTTTGGTGATGGTCAAAAAAATTTCATTATCATTGATCATTACAATGAGTTTTTGATGATGTTATGTACTTGTTAATATATTTTTTGTTAAAATATAATGATTTAAGACCATTTTTGTGGAGTCCTTTTCATTAAGTGTCTAAGGCCATAGTGGTTAGAGTCAATCAATTGGTTAAGAGGTAATTAGTGTGTATCATTTCCCTCAAGTAATAAGAATATAGTTTTCCTATGAGTCAACACATGATTCATCTCTATTAGGTTTATTATCTAGCAAATTTCCTTTAGATAAATTTCCACTAGCGTGTGTAGGAACTATATTATTTAATACATAATCAAGCTTTGTTAATTCTATTAATGAGATAGACTTAGCACTCCTCAACACTCATGGCACACCTTAACATGCTTTGGCACACATTGACATTCCTTGGCACCTCACATGTCTTGGAACATATTTGTACCTAGAACATATTGCCATGATTAGGATTCCCAATCACATGTTGGCATTCCCTAGCATACCATAGCACTTCCTTAACATGTGTTGGCATGCCTTGTAGTCCCTAGTGTGATGCAGGAAAGTGTTCCCTCTGCGGATAGAGGCAACCCCTCTAGCCCTAGAGTGTGTCTACTCACAAACAAGGACAGATCAACAATAGCTTTCCTTAAACAATTAAAGTTGGAGCCCTACCTCAACCGGTGGTCAAGGGAGTTCCATCGCGTTGCTCCAACTTTCGCTTCCTTCTCCTCAATGAGTGATCAACCTGAAACAAAGAAAAGGAAATACAACAAAGCACGTAACCAGATACAACAATGAACTACTTACTCACAAAGTCAAGAAGTCATGAGCTATCAAGTACATTTCATACAATACATAGGAAACCATCATTGATTGCATTAATAATGAAATAAAAGTCATCTTACAACCAAAGTCTTGACGTCACAAGCCTTCTCAGAAGGGTCCAGCCAGCATGTTCTTCAAGCATTTACTCTTTGAAGATGGATCTCCCAACATACAAGAGTTCTCTCACTCATAAGCCTTACACAAGATTAAGGGCACTTCACAACCTTCCACAAGCTATCAACCATCCCACACTTGCCACACTCACACCAGCTATCTAGCAAACTCACAAAACACTCACAGCACTGCTCAACTAGCCAACTATTAGGAACTCTGGAACTAGCAATGCATAGCAATGGTGAGAGTTTAAATAGGAGAAGGAGTCTCCATGAATAGGGGAAAGGAGAGCTTATCACCAAGGAAGGTAGCACAATTAACGGAATTGCCACACCAGGAAAGGAAGGCTGACATAAACAAGGCAAACAACTAGGTCTGGAGTCATCTGGAAGGCCGACTGTTGGAACAATTCGCCCAATCTGGATCATCATGGGAATAGAACTGAGCTTCATCACTAACATCACAAGTGATCAGTGTAGACAGTCAGATCATCGCTGAAGAGACGACATAGCCTTGCGCTGGTGACTCAAATCAAGCCATCGTGAGAATCAGGTGTACTTCCGCACTCGCAGCGTGATATGTCTTTTCATGAGCGCCTTTCACCGCGTTTATTTAAGCCAATAGCCGCGATGAGGCAGACAACTTTAGAAAAGTGGGTCAATTGTCAACTTAGGAGAGCATTTGTCTGTGATGGGCATGTTTGACTTGGTCACATGACACAGTGGAAAGAACCGAGAGTGAAAGCGGTGATAACTTATTGTGTAACAGATGCCCCCTAAAGTATGAAGCCCAAGAGAGTGGGAGGGTTGAAATGCTTACAAAATAACTGAGTTGGAACACCATTTGGAAGAACCTGCATGCAAGTACAATATCTCTGATAGTGAAGTACATGTCGCCTAGGCATGGACGCAACCATCCAAAAGACGTATAACTTAGGTCTGTGGTATGGATGCATCCATCCAACTAAGGAGACCATGATAATGATAAAGGTATGGTCGCAGCCATCCATGAACACTCAAGTATGGGTGTAGCCATCCATCAATGAGTCATGTAATCACGAACCAATCCACACAGCCCGAGCGTATATAATCTGAGCCTGGGGTTTTGAATCCAACCGACGATAATACAATTTCTAACATGCGAATAGAGGTACTGATGTCGAGCATGAGAGAAAGTCGCTTTATTACCGGTCGATGATGTAAACTTTTAACAAGCGTGAGAGAAACCACCAATAATGCCAATGGTTCTCAAGGTACTGTCCAGTACAATCCGCGAAGTGTGAAGAATGAGTTGAAGTCGAACACTCGTGGAATCACCCGATCGACGACCAATGATGCAAATTGACCGCCAGGTGTGAAGAACTTGCCATTGAGGCATGCAAGCTCCAAGGTACCAAAAGGGATCTCTAGATCAATCTCCTGGATAATGAGCTGATGTCGACAGGAGATGATTTGTTGCAGGAGGGCCATAATGTTTCCCCCATCAATGACACGAAATAAGGAACAAGTGTTATATGGCGAAACAGAGTATCGAAGAAGGAACAGAGGTGTAAACTGTAAAAGGATTATACTCTTGAACATGTCGGGGACACGACTCCGGAGGGTGGCAGCATTCAGGTACCAAAGGATCAGAGGCTTGATGATGGCATGAATTAGATGGAATGAGGCTAAATGACAACCCAAACCCACGGAAGGCCAAGTGACGATGTATGGATGTCCCAACCCGACAAAAAAAACATAAGTGTCGATGTTCAAGAGTGACTCACTACCATAGACAATCAATGATAAACCTGTTATTGAATCCAACCTAGTGATAGTTTAACGAGCCCTAGGGAGGAGAAGCTCGGGTCTCGTCATGGTGACGAGTCCAATGTCGTCAGAGTTTAATGAGTCCGACATAGGTAAAACTCGGAGTCATTTTCATGTTTAGAGAGTTTAAAAATGATACAGAAAAGAAAACTCCAAAGGGGGTCCTTTTTCGTAAAGTTGTGTCTCTCAAGCCTGAAAAAGGATAAAATGATACTCAAAAGAACCGCTTTGCCATTGCGATCAAGGAGTACTTTTCGTGATTACCGATCTTGACCCAAAAAAGTAAAAAATCAATCAAAACCACATCATTTCGTAACTAATATCAAACTTGAAACGACAAAAGTCCGGCAATCTTTTCGTGTTTACACGGTCGGAAAAGAGCTTAAAGCAGACCGCCTTTTATTTCATTTAACGAGTCAAAAGGGATACTCGGCAATATTTTCATATTTTACGAGTCAGAAAAGAGCTTAAAGGTGACTCGCCCTAGAGGAAAAAGTGGTATAAAGGGTAGCAACTGGTTCCAGCAATGGTGGAACTACTCAAAGCATGTAATGGTCAAGAGGCTGGCTAATAAAACCACTCATCGCTATGGTTCCTCAGGAAAGGAAAGCAACCAAGTGAAAGCATATGATCGGCCAAAGAGATGGTGGCGATGGAATGAAATAACCAAGGCTCATCTAGCATAATTTAGTAGATAAACGACAATCACGAGATGCAAATGAGGTACACAAGCTTGAACCATGGAGAACTCTGCTTGGATTCGGTTTCATGTTTACACAAGATCGAAACGAAAAACTATGCTTGTTATGAGTTTGCATGCCCCTAGCATAACGATGCAAATCGAGGTGCATGCCCCCCAAGCTTCATTGCATTCAATGAGGTGGATGGAATGAATGTTCATTTTCGAGATCTTGGAAAGACTCAACTTGGATGTTATGAGATCTTAATCAAGGACTCGATTTGGAAAGGGGAGGTGTTTCATTTTTTTAATGAGGTTGATACAGTAGAAATATCCTCATAACTCTGTTTCATTTTTTTTTAACGAGGTTGACACAAGATCAAGAACTTTCCTTATGACACCCAATTTCATTTTTTAACGAGGTTGAGATAGGAACAAACTATCCTCATACACCTTGTTTCATTTTTTAACGAGGTTGACACAAGATCAGAACTACCCTCGGAACTCCTTGTTTCATTTTTTAATGAGGTTGAGACAGGAACAAACTATCCTCGTGACACCCGATTTCATTTTTTAACGAGGTTGAGACAGGAACAAACTATCCTCGTAACTCCTTGTTTCATCTTTTAACGAGGTCGACACAAGATCAAACTATCATCGAAACACCTTGTTTCGTTTTTTAACAAGGTCAACACAAGATAAGAACTATCCTCGGACACCTTGTTTCATTTTTTAACGAGGTCGACACAAGATCAGAACTATCCTCGGGACACCCGATTTCATTTTTTAATGAGGTTGAGACAGGAACAAACTATCCTCGTGACACCTGATTTCATTTTTTAACGAGGTTGAGACAGGAACAAACTATTCTCGTAACTCCTTGTTTTGTTTTTTAACGAGGTTGACACAAGATTAGAATTATCCTAGCAACACCTTGTTTCATTTTTTAACGAGGTCGACACAAGATAAGAACTATCCTCGGACACCTTGTTTTGTTTCTTAACGAGGTCGACACAAGATCAGAACTATCCTCGGACACCTTGTTCATGGGCCTAATAAGAACATGGCTCCCAAGAGGTCTTCGCGAGATGGAAGGGATGCGCTCTCGAGGAATACATGAGGCACTAATGATAGATCGAGTTCCAATGCCCCCAATACATGATGTATGAGACCATCTACATGATCATCAGCAGACGCGGAGATAGAACAGGTAGCCACATAATTGACCTGTGGCAAAGAAGGTACTGCATGCGAGCAAGAATTGATAGGGGATGACGGCTGAACAGGAGGCACTAAGGGACTAAAGAACGATAATTGATCTATAGTCACCACTCTTCCATCGTGTGGAAAACAAACCACACGGAAAAGTGAAGAGATAAGGGCCCCCATGGCATAAACATAGTCACGGCCAAGGAGAAGACTGAAATCTAAAGCACCTTGGACAATCAGTACGTCAATAGAGACAGTTTTGGCCCCAAAAGTAACAGGGAACTTCGGAAGGATCCCTAACGGTTGACTGGTTCCTCCATCAAACGCTAACAGATTCTGTGCAACCGGCACAAGTTGTGGGGAGCCCAAAGCTTGCCAAGTAGTGGAAGGCATAAGACTGACGGATGCACCCTCATCCAAAATAGTGCTAGGTACTGCCCTATCATAGGCATGTACTATAATCTGGAAAGGCACATGGGATGGAAGGTGGAATGCAGTCAAATGACTCCAGTCGAAGGAAACCATCGAACTACTTGGTGGGGGAATCGTATGATTGCCCCCTTGCTCTACAGGAACCAAAGAAGGACCCTCTTGACCTGCGGGGATAGGAGGGTCATTTTCGGACTCAGGAGAATCTGACGAGATGAGAAGAACATGAGCATGACGCTCTTCTAAAATAGAGTGATCAACAGGTGGTGAACCCAAGTCGACACTCTCTCCGACCAATGGTTGGTCTGGAACAGGCTTAGCATAGCCAGGTTCGGAAAGAGGAGGATGGATAAGAGAAGAATATAAGTCAATCTCTTTGTCGATGGGGAGAGGGTCTGAAGAAAGCCTCTGATAACCAACGGGAAGTTGGGGTGAAGAAGCTATAATATTTTCCAAAACAGCGGAAGCTTTATCCATGAGCAGATAAAGGTGAAGGGGATGGTTGCCTTCACATAGTCTACAGGGGAATCAAATCTTCCCTTTCTTCTTACCATTGCCAGTTGATAGGGTAGCATTGCCATGAGCTTCAAAGGATGATGAGGGACGAGCCGGATCATGAGACCATACTTCTAAGATCCTATGAATGTCAGGACAATCACAAAGAAGATGGTCACCCTTGCACAATTTACAAGGAAACTTAACCTTCCGCGGAGGGGCAGAAGGTGTTCCGACCGGGGATGTACTCAGAGGAGTAGTTGCACAGGTGGCCTCACGTTTATCAGACTTCTTCTTCTTCTTCTTCTTCTTATCATCATCTTCTTCTTTTTCTTAGTCTCCTGGTTACTAGATGTGGAACTTTCACCAGGGGAAGGAGGAGAGGAGAAGGAAGAAATAGGGGAAGAAGGTGTAGGCTCAACCTTGGAATCATCATGTCATGGTTAAAATGAAGGAGATGGTGGAACAAGAGTCATGATGCTTGGGATCACCGAGGTTGAAAACAACCATACGGGGAAACTGATGGTTAACCCAGGCAAAGACAATGTTGCCATATATGGAGCACTAGCATTTCCAAATGAAGGAAACGGACCAGGATTTCCATCTGGGGGAAAACCTTGGCAGGTAGACTCGGGGAATGTTGCCATCAAGAACGAGCCTGAAAAACAATCTTATCACAACCAAAAACTCAAACTTTTACCAGGAATATTTTGTGGGCAGTAAATTTTAAGAAACAAGAACAAAACTTGACCTTTTCATGTTTCAAGAGTCGAGAAAAGGAAGAAAAGGTGACTATATCTCTTTCGAGGTTTAATGAGCCTAAAAGGACAAGTGCTCAGATGGACCTTTTCTTTTAAGGAGTCCGAAAAGGAATGAAAGTGACTACTCTGGAGAACTAGGCAAAACGTTTACCAAACAATCCGTAAAACTGCATATACACCTTGGTAATCGTATGAAAACCAAGGACTTCCCGTACGGCAGTCAATCTTCCCGAAGGTTGTGTTCATTGCGTTACAGTTCGTAAGGCGGTAGACATGGCTTCCTATGGATAAAGGATGATAACCTAGTGGGGTCTCCCAATATATACACGACGGTACGTGGGAGCACAATTCCGTACTAGACCACTATTGAGTCACAGAAGGAGGAATCACCCAACCTTGAGTGAAAGCAATAGTGACTAGGTTTAACGACGCCGAAGCATGTCTCTAGCCTAGACCTCAAAATAGTATGTGTTATGTTCCAATGCATTGTTAGATTCATTCAGTTCATTTTAGAGTTGATCTTGGATCATGTTTCAGTTTTCAGGCCTTACCGTGTGTATATAATAAATCCTAAGATGCAGCTAGAATGCACGAAAAATAATTTTTCTTCAATGAACACCTACCTACGAGAGGGTAGAGAGATCATTTCCAAACCAAGAAAACCAAGACAACAAAGGAAGTCACTCAATACATACATACACCAATTCCTAAAGTGCACAAATACTACTAATGAGATATCTTTATCATTCGCTTTCCAATATGCAAACTTGAAATGCAAATTCACTTTCACTTTCATACTAAATGAATGCAACCTTTTTGATTTTGATGTCTTTAAATATAGAAGAAACAAATAAGCAACAAGCAAGTGTGGAAAAGCGTGGTTGATCCAAACAATTGTAATCTATGTTCAGTAGCGAATAGAAATCGAATCAATGCCAAAGATTGGCTCAATAACATTCACTAAACAATCAACCAGAAACAGGCTATGGGGAAGGCTCAATCAAACCAACAAGAAGCTGCAAATGAACCTTGAGAAAACAAGCAACGAAGCCAATAGATTCAAGGAACTTGAAACAATGATCTAGGTCACATAAAAAAAAACAAGATTCATTCAACAAAGCTCATAAGAAAGTGCCTTAACCATGAACAATGAAAAACAATTCATCAAGCAAGTGAGAAAAGAAAGGGACCAGTAAGACTGATGGACTCAGGAGGCGGAATTGAGAAAACCAATTCTACAACAATCAGCGCGGGTAATACACAAGCAACAAGCGTTGATAAAGCACTAGCCGCAGCAACAAAGCGATGTCAGCGCGGAAGTACATGGCTTTCCCGTGATGGTCCGATTTCCAGAACCGTCGCGACTATTAGGCATAATTACACGATGAATAGGATATTATAAAAAGGGTGATCGTGATGACAGCGCGACTGTTAAAATTAAATCCGCGATGATGTTCAAAACAGTGATAGGAGAACCAAAACTCCCAAATCAAAAATAGCCAATCCTTTAATCAAATAGGGGTATTTCCTAGATCAACCCAGCAAACTCAGAGCATTGATAACTAATCCCCAAAACTTCAAAAGAGACCAAATCAACAAAAATCAAAACAAGAGCAAACAAGAAAAACAAAGGCCAAAACTCTCCCCAGTGGAGTCACCAATTTGTGATGCAGGAAAGTGTTCCCTCTGCGGACAGAGGCAACCCCTCTAGCCCTAGAGTGGGTCTAGTCACAAACAAGGACATATCAACAATAACTTTCCTTAAACAATTAAATTTGGAGGCCTACCCCAACCGGTGGTCAATGGAGTTCCGTTGCATTGCTCCAGCTTTCGCTTCCTTCTCCTCAATGAGTGATCAACCTGAAACAAAGCAAAGGAAATACAACAAAGCACGTAACCAAATACAACAATGAACTACTTACTCACAAAGTCAAGAAGTCATGATCTATCAAGTACATTTCATACAAGACATAGGAAAACATCATTGATTGCATTAGTAATGAAATAAGAGTCAGCTTACAACCAAATTCTTGACGTCACAAGCCTTCTCAGAAGGGTCTAGCCAGCATGTTCTTCAAGCATTCACTCTTTGAAGATGGATCTCCCAACATACAAGAGCTCTCTCACTCATAAGCCTTACACAAGATTAAGGGCACTTCACAACCTTCCACTAGCTATCAACAATCCCACACTTGCCACACTCACACCAGCTATCTAGCAAACTCACAAAATACTCAAAGCACTCCTCAACTAGCCAACTATCAGGAACTTTGGAACTAGCAATGCATAACAATGGTGAGAGTTTAAATAGGACAAGGAGTCTCCATGAATGGGGGAAAGGAGAGCTTATCACCAAGGAAGGTAGCACAATTGATGGAATTGCCACACCAGGAAAGGAAGGGTGACATAAACAAGGCCAACAACCAGGTCTGGAGTCATCTGGAAGGCCTACTGTTGGAACAATTCACCCAATCTGGATCATCACGGGAACAAAACTGAGCTTCTGGCATCGCAAGTGATTAGTGCAGACAGTCAGATCATCACTGAAGAGACCACATAGCCCCACATTGGTGACTCAAATCGAGCCATCACGGGAATCAGGTGTACTTCTGCGCTGGCAGCGCGGTAGGTCTATTCATGAGCTCCTTTCAGCGCATTTATTTAAGTCAATAGCCGCAATGAGGTAGACAACTTTGGAAAATTGGTTCAATTGTCAATTTAGGAGAGAATTTGTCTGTGATGGGCATGTTTGACTTGGTCACATGACATAGTGGAAAGAATCGGGAGTGAAGGCGGTGATAAATTACTATGTAACACCTAGCATGCCCTAGAACACCTTGGCATAATATTGCATTGACATACATTAGCACTTGGCACACATTGGCACATAGGTAGCTCTCCCTGGGAGGCAGGCTTACTCTAGTTCGAGCAGTCCTTCAAAGCATCTATGTATACTGGATTCACCTTTTCTCTCTGCCTAATAATATCATTAAAATGATTCGCTCCATCATCCTAAGCTTTATTTCGGGTGGTAACTATGATAAGCACAAATATCATTTGGCGAGCATGGCAATTCTGACTCAAAGGAAAGAGGAAGGACGTTGGGGCATCCTTGATCTCAAGCATATCATGGGTTGGGAATTACTTTTGAAAAGTTTTTGGCGGGATCTAAATGGAGATGGTCTTCGACATAGCATCATCAAATCTAAATACCTCCAAAATAAATCGATGATATTGTGGATAAAGGTTGGTGCACACATCCCAAGTGACATATCCTATATTTGGAGGAGCTTTATGAAGGTTCACCCATGGATTATGAGAAAATTTAGTGGTAAATTGGAAAAGGCACAAACATTGAAATTGACTTAGATCCAATTTGTGGATTTGCAGGTGATCACACCTTTCCGCTAGACATTCTACAAAATATCCACAATTTGGGCATACACTATGTTAGTCAACTATTTATACAGGACATATTTTCCAATCTCTATCGGCTCATGGCTTCTGACATTGGATTATATAGGGAACTTGTAGATAGATCAAATATCTACTTCTGAGACCTTGCACATGCATGCATATTTCTCACTGAAAATGAAGATAAATATGTATGGAATGATAATTTGGTGATGGGTCAAATAAAGGTAGGAGAGGTATACTGCTACATTTCGCCACCTATTCTTTCTTCCTCCAACAAATGGTTTATGAAAATATGGAAGTGGAATATTCCAACAAAGATACAAGTCTTTTCTTGGTGCATTTGGAAAAATAGAATCTTGACATGGGACAATATGTTTTGTATAGGATAGAGTGGACCTCATTGTTCTTTACTATATATAGTTTATATCCGTAAAAGTTTATATTGCTTCAATTTATTGGAATTCTTTATTGGGAATTGCAACGATTTGGTCAAACAATAAATAGTTTGATTATTTGTGCAATGACTTAAATTCGGTAAAATATTTAAGTGTAAAATACATATGTTGTATCTGGATTTTTAAAATAATGCATGAGATTAATTATATAATTTGATTAAAAAATAATGCAGGACATCAATTTTATAATTTGATTAAAAAAAATCTTATATGAATTTATTGAAATTTATAAACTCTATGTAATCTTTTTCAAAATGTTAAAACCATACCTACAATAAAAAAAGTATACATTTCAAATAAATTTACGATAAAACAGAAATCATAATTTTTAACCAAAACTTATTTGGGCCAATACTAATTAAAAACTCTAATTTCTTATAAACCATATTAATGATATAAAATTTTATATTTAATATATATTTTCCTTTTAGAGAATAATATTTAGATAATTCAAATTTAGATTTAGTGAAGTGAAATTTGATAATTTGGAAATGTTTAGATTTGTCATATTCATCTTTGCATAGTTTTAAAATTTAAACCATATTTTTCTAATAAATATATAAATGCATGATAATAGATAATATTAATGATACAAGTTTTTACATATTTATCTATATTAATTATATAATAAATTAGAACAAATATAATATATTATTTATATGATATATTATTATCATAGTTTATTCTGAAATTTTTTAGAATATTTTTCATTTAATTTGTTCATTATTCCATAGGGATTTCTTAGAATCATAAGTTTGAGTTGAAAACTCTCCACAATCTCATTTTTCTGTGGAGTTTTTAGAGTATTGAATCTATATATATCCACTCAAAAACCTATTTTACAAAACAAAAAAAAATTGGCAAAAAAAAAACTTTCTCGAGATTCCAATGAAAAAGTCCAAAACATAACATGTTTAGACAACATTTATATTGTTTAAAATAAAATGAAATCCATTTATCTAATTTGCAACAACACAAAGGAACAAATCAGCTATGCAGAAGCTTAAGGGGTAACATGCAATGAGTGTCCCTCAGTAACCTTCATATTGCTTCAATTTATTGGAGTATTCGAATGGGAATGGCAATGATTTGGTCAACAATAAATTATTGAGTCGAGTTTGATCATTTGTGCAATGACTTAGATTGGGTCAAATATTTAACTGTAAAATGCATAGGTTTTACTTGGATTTTTAAAATAATGGATGACATTAATTATTTAGTTTGGTTAAAAAAGAAAACACTTAGATTTTTAAGATAATGGATGTTAAAAAAAATGCCCATGAGTTTTTTTCAAGTTTAAAAAAGACTTTCTATTAATTTTTTCAAAAAATATATTTTCTCTAAAATTTTACAGAATTGTTGGAATAAAACTTTACCAAAATTTTATATGGATTTGTTGGAATATGTAAACTTTTACCAAATTGTCAAAATACAATTTTACCATAACTTTATATAAATTTGTTGGAATTTGTAAACTTTTAAAAGACTTTTTATTAATTTTTTCAAAAAATATATTTTTTCTAAAATTTTACAGAATTGTTGGAATAAAATTTTACCAAAAAGTGACATAAATTTGTTGAAATATGTAAAATTTTACCAAATTGTCGAATACAATTTTACCATAATTTTATATAAATTTACTAGAATTTGTAAACTTTTAAAATGCTTAAATCATAGTTTCAATTAAAAAAACTTATTGCAAATAAATTTATAATAAAACAAAGATCATCATTTTAACCAAAAAAATTTATTTTGACCATTTTATCTAAAAACTCTAATTTCTTATAAATAATATTAATATAATAAAATTTATATATTAATATATATTTTATTTTTAAAATATATAATATTTAAATTATAATGAAAATTTACATCTTCAACCCGGTCTCGTCAAATTTTATCTTTTGTGAGTGTTTTAAGATTTATATTAATCTGTAAAAGTTCATATTGGTTCAATTTATTAGAATTGTCGAATGGGAATTGCAACTATTTGATCAAACAATAAATTGTTGAGTCTAGTTTGATAATATGCGTAATGACTTAGATGATTGGGTAAAATATTTAAAGGTAAAATGTATATGTTATATTTGGATTTTTAAAATAATGCATGCTATTAATTATATAATTTTATTAAAAAATAATGCATGATATTAATTATACAATCTTCATTAAAAAAGAAAATGATTGAATTGTTAACATATGGATGTAAAAAAAACACTTGGAGGCTTTTTTTATAGATATGGATGACCAATAATAATAGGGGTTATGAGTTTTTTAAGTAATTTTTTTTCTTTTTCAAAAAAAACATTTTCTTTAAAATTTTATTAAATTTATTAAATAAAATTTTAAGCAAAGTCTTTTGGTAGAAATTACATAAGAGAAATTTTTTAACAATAAGTTTTGAACCCACAAGTGTGGTTCATCATCAGATAATGAACCACACTTGTTGGTTCGAAACACATTCATAATCAAATGATGAACCACACTTCTTGGTTCGAAAAGCCTTGACCAAAAATTTCTCTTATGTGATTTCTACCAAAAAACTTTGCTTAGTTCATTATGGATCACAAAAGCTTGAATACGGAATAAAATTTTATTAAACTCTTATATAAATTTATTGAAATTTATAAATTCTTCGTAATATTTTTCAAAATGTTAAAATCATACCTACAATAAAAATTACATTTCAAATAAATTTACAATAAAACAAAAATCATAAATTTTAACCAAAACTTGTTTGGGCCAATTCTAATTAAAACTCTAATTTCCTTATTAAATCATATAATGATACAATTCTTATCTATTTATCTATTTAAATTATAAATAAAATTAGAACAACTATAATATATTATTTTATAATATTATTTATATGATATACCGTTGTCATAGTTTATTTTGAAAGTTTTTTGGCATATGTTTTCATTTAATTTGTTCATTTTTTAGTAGGGATTTCTTAGAATCATAACTTTGAGGAGTTGTGAATTCCGCACAATCTCAGTCCTTTATGGATTTCTTACATTATTGAATCCATATATATCTAAAAACCTATTTGAAATAACAAAATACAAAATTTGACCAAAAAAACTTTCCCCAAATTCCAATTGAAAACTCCAAAACATAACATATTTAGACAACATTTATATTATTTAAAATAAAATAAAATATTCATCGTATATTTTTCAAATTTATATTTTATAAAAATCCTTTAAACTTTTATTATATGACATATTTTTCTATTCATATTTTAAAAATATATATTTCAAAAAAATTAATACATCATTATTTAAAAACAAAATAAATATAGAATTTTTCAAACAAATAAAAAAAATTCATCTTAATTTTAAAATTCTGGTATCAATATATAATATATATATTATATAATTTGAAATGTATATTAGTCTTTATTTTCGCGTATGTTTTCTTTAAAGTTTTTTTTTCGTATATTTGATTGGTCAAATTCTTTACTTAAAAATTTTCGTTTAATTTGTTTAGAATCGCAAATTTGAGTTGTGAACTTAATGAATTTATTCATTCATTTAAAATACAATTTAAATAACAAAAAATAACAATCTAACTAAAAATTATTTGGTTGATTTCAGAAAAAGAACTCTAAAACTTTGAATAGTTAGATAACAAAGTTGAAAATTTTAAAATTTTTATTATGAATATTTTTTTAAACTCTTTCTACTAATTAATGAATA